>JAKVIS010000556.1:0-63587 GCA_033119425.1 Bufotes viridis | reverse complement strand
TGTTCCAGTCTGATAGGGACTCGTATACCACTGATCTCATTTTAGAAAAGTCTGTTTTCCGAAAATCTAAAACTTTTGTTTTTGTGTGGAGTGACTCCACTGGATCCTAAGCTTTCCCCTACAGTGATATCAGATACCAAATTGCCATTTGTGAACACCAAATCTAAAATGGCCTCCTTCCGGGTTGGCTCCTCAACTACTTGCTGTAGAGATAATCCCAGTAGGGAATTTAGAATGTCTGTACTCCTGGCAGAACTAGCTATTTTGGTTTTCCAGTTTATATCAGGAAGATTAAAGTCTCCCATAATGACAACTTCCCCTTTCAATGTCATTTTATCCATTTCCTCAACTAGTAGAGTTTGACACAATGACATCTTAGATTCCTCACTTTTACATCATCCTTCTCCTCCTGGTGCCCCAACATTGACATCCTTCTGCTACCCCCAATACTTTGCCCACAGTGCTCCCCAATACTATACTGTATTATAGTACCTTAGAGAAAATCACTCAATAGTAATAGTGCTCACAGACTGACCCCAATGGTAATAGTGCCCCCTACAGTACCCCCAATGGCAACCCCATTAGTAGTAATGCCCCCCATGTTATGCCGAATAATAATGCCCCCAAAGTACCCACAATACTAAACATAGTTATAATGCCCCCCAGTATTTATGCAGTAGTTCCCCCCCCCTGTACTATAATTCCCCTGTAGTGCCACTACATATAATGCACCCCTTTGCCCATATGTATAATGGCCCCATAGTGCTAGGAGTGATGTCGCGAACATAAAATTTTCAGTTCGCGAACGCGAATTTCCGCAAATGTTCGCGAACGGACGAACCGCCATAGACTTCAATAGACAGGCGAATTTTAAAAACAAAAGGGACTCTTTCTGGCCACAATAGTGATGGAAAAGTTGTTTCAAGGGGTCTAACACCTGGACTGTAGCATGCCGGAGAGGGATCCACGGAAAAACTCCCATGGAAAATTACGTAGTGGACACAGAGTCGGGTTTTAATCCATAAAGGGCATAAATCACGTAACATTCCTAAATTGTTTGGAATAACATGCTTTAAAACATCCAGTGTGTGTATACGATCAGGTATGATGTTGTATCGATCAGGTAGTGTAAGGGTTACGCCCGCTTCACAGACATTGACAGACCAAACTCCCCTTTTAATGTACCGCAAACACTTCATTTGCACAACCGCAAACTCCCCATTTGCACAAGGTTGGATACCAAGCTAGCCATGTCCCGGTGATGTCATTGAAGGTTTCTTCCTCCACCCAGCCACGTACAACACCAAGGGTCCCCGAAAGGTGAATTGAATTGATTTTTCGAACGGGGAGATGGTTAAAAAAAACGCTGGCTCCCTCCCCTTTGTTTTTATCCACGGTCACTGCGTCTGCGCCGTGCAATTTACTGTCACACCCAATATAAGTGGTATTTTCTGTAGTACTATTCTCATCAGTTTAATCCCTGTTACATCCCCAATCTGGGGTCCATCTATTGAATTGATTTTTCGAACGGGGAGATGGTTAAAAAAACGCTGGCTCCCTCCCTTTTGTTTTAATCCAGGGTTACTGCGTCTGCACCGTGCAATTTACTGTCACACCCGATATGAGTGGTGGTTGGCACTGGCAGTGGGCACACTACAGTCTGTGGAAGTCGGCCTGACACACACTGGCAGCAGGCAAGCAACTGAAATTAGACTAAGGTGTAAAAATTAAATGCCTGTGCCACCCGGTATGAGTGGTGGTGGGCACTGGCAGTGGGCACACTACAGTCTGTGGAAGTCGGCCTGACACACACTGGCAGCAGGCAAGCAACTTAAATTAGACTAAAGTGTAAAAATTAAATGCCTGTGCCACACGGTATGAGTCGTGGTGGGCACTGGCAGTGGGCACACTACAGTCTGTGGAAGTCGGCCTGACACACACTGGCAGCAGGCAAGCAACTGAAATTAGACTAAAGTGTAAAAATTAAATGCCTGTGCCACCCGGTATGAGTGGTGGTGGGCACTGGCAGTGGGCACACTACAGTCAGTGGAAGTCGGCCTGACACACACTGGCAGGCAACTAACCTTAGATTAAAGGGTAAAAATGAAATGCCTTTGTTTGATGCAAAGTCCTGTGCCACACGGAATGACAGGGGTGAGCACTGACAGTGGGCACACTACAGTCTGTGGGCCTGCAGCTCCTCACACACAGGCAGGCCAGGGAACTGCAATAAATATATGAAAAAAAAAAAAAAAGCAGACTAATGTAGCAGCCCTAAAAAGGGCTTTTTGGGGTGCTATCAGGACGCTGTCCTTACAGCAGAGATCAGATGAGTCTTTCAGGACTGGAGTGGACACTGAATACACTAGCCTAGCTATTGATTTCCCAATTAAATCAGCAGCAACTACACTGTCCCTCCTCTCACTAAGACTGCAGCTTCAGAATAAATCTAAAATGGATGCTGTGCAGGAGATGGGAGGGTCTGGGAGGGAGGGTATGCTACTGATTGGCTGGAATGTGTCTGCTGACTGTGAGGTACAGGGTCAAAGTTTGCTCAATGATGATGTATAGGGGGCGGACCGAACATCGCATATGTTCGCCCGCTGAGGCGAACGCGAACAAGCTATGTTCACCGGGAACTGTTCGCCGGCGAATAGTTCGGGCCATCTCTAAGTGCTAGGATGTATAATGCTCTCATCCAACCCCCCTCCATAGTATAATGCCCCCTTTGTTTTGATAGTATATATAATGGCTCCCTCTGCAATATATAAAATGTCCACCTCTGTAGAATGCTCCCTCTCTAGTATATATAATGTCCCCCTCTGTATTATGTATTGTGCCCCCTCTGTAGTATATAAATTAACCCTACTGTAGAATGTTCCCTGTGTAGTATATAGAATGGCACCTTCTGTATTATAAACCTTTATAGTATATAAAATGCTCTTTTCTGTGGAATGCCCCCTGCATAATATATAGACTGTCCCACTCTATAGTAAATATAATGCTCCCCATCACCCCCTGCCCCCCCTCAGTACAGCCAGAGTACATACATTTGAGGCTACTTTCACACGTGTTTGGTGCAGATCTGTCATGTATCTGCACAAACGCATCCGTTCAGATAATACAACCGCATGCATCTGTTTAGAACGGATCTGTTTGTATTATCTTTAACATAGCCAAAAACACCATTCAAAGTCAAGGGGGACGGAGCCATTTTCTATTGTGCCATATTGTGTCAGTGAACATGGATCCATCCCTATTGACTTACATTGTGTGTCAGGACGGATCGGTTTGGCTCAGTTTTGTCAGACGGACACCGTGTCCGCCTCCAAAGCGGAATGGAGGCGGAACAGAGCCAAACTGATGAATTCTGAGCGGATCTTTAGACATTCAGAATGCATTAAGGGCAAAACTGATCCGTTTTGGACCGCTTGTGAGAAGCCAAAACACCAGTGTGAAAGTAGCCTAAGCAAAAAAATACTTACCTGTGTTCTGCTCTCTGTCACCGTCTGCATTCCTCTTGCTCTCCCACAAAGACTAACGATACTGGAGCCAAAAAAGTCCAAAAATATAAATCACTTTATTACATAAATACATTAAAAATATATATTTGTAGGCCACAAATGGTGGAGGTTAACAGGAAAAACACCATCCTGGTATACACTGTATTGTTCTCCCACATCCCGATGCAGGCGGTTGCGATCAGGCATGGGATTCAGCCACTTCTCTCTGGTTCTCCAGATCCGGTTGTTAAAATTACAGCCAGATTGGAGAACTGTGTTACCGGCTGAATCTCAATCTGGTGCTCTGGCGGCGGCAGGGCAGCTAGAGATGAGCGCTGCAGTTGTAGAATCACTCATCTCCCTACATTAATCTGTATCGCAGTCCTCAGGATAGTGATACAGATGAACGCTGCACCAGGGCAAGGGAGAGGCGTCTCCCTTCCCTGTTCCCCTAATAGGCTGTAGGCACTGAGCCGGGCTTTGTACCTTGCGGAACACAGGCCATATCCCGGTTTAGTGGTTAAAGGGTGACCAGGGGGCCACTTAGATAAAATCCTTAGGAGTAACCCAAAGCAAAATCTGCTCAGTGGATCTACATCCACTTCTGTAACACAGTAGTTGCAGTCTCTGAACGAGAGCACAGTCTGTACCAGAGGTAACAGGTTATTTAGGGAAGATTTACTAAGCCTATTGGCTCAGGCTGGATGATAAATCTGGTGCAGGGTTAGACACTTTTGAGTAACTCTTTTCCAACAATTTGTTGGCTTAGTAAATCTAAAATGGTTAATTGGAACCTGCGCTGCCGTATAGGGATATGTGAGAGATAAGGTGTAAGTAGAGGGAGGGTCTTGCGCTATTTGACACCACTCTGTGATGTTTGGCTACAGGGTCTCCAAAGGGGAGTAAATTGCCTTAAACACTTTGGTAAGAATCAAGGTTAAAGAAAAAATAAACGGATTGACCCGCGCTCAATAGCTGATGTGAAGTCTGTATAGTAAGAATTTGCATGTGCCTTTGTAAAGCTCTAAGATGCCCTGTGTCCACATGTATACAACATGATGGAGTTATTGGCTACCCCCACCCCCTGAGTCCAAGACTCTGCCCTACCTTACCCAGGGCCTTGCCTCCATTTGCTTCCAACCTTCTCCCTTTTTCCCGGAAATAAGAGCTCACACACTGCAGGTGGATTTTATCGGCCACAGCAGCCGTTTTATTAATAAATATAACATAACAAACACAAACATAACCATATTGTAGTTGAACCTGACGAAGGAGGAACTGGAAGCCCCCAAATTATAAGAAGACCAGTAAACCGCAGGGGTAAACAACGTTGCCTCCAGCCGCAGGAACACCAGCTCGGAGACCCCTGACGGAGAACGGCCGCCCAAAACCGATCCATCAAACCTCCACCATGGGAGTCCAGCCCCACCGTTGAGGCCCTCCCATCCTCAAAGAACCAATCCCAACCGCCAGCTTCCAGTACCTCCTACCGCCACGACTGCCGCGACATACCCAGGTGCCACCAAACCAATGAGTCCACAAGAGCCAGTAGATAACCTCCCCCGCTATCAATGCCAGTCAGCAACAGCAGGGAGGGTGGGCGGGAGTTCTTCTGACCGTTGGGTCTGAAAATGGCGCCCGTCTCCAGCCTCTGCGCCCCCTATAACCCCTTAGCCATGCCCCCCCCTCAACTAAGTGCCCGCCAGACACCACCTCCTCACCTACCTACAAACCCCTTAACCCCTTCAACGCCCAAACTTCCCTGGGGACGCCAAACTCCTCATGTTGGCCTCCCCCTAGGCAAAGCCCCAGTACGGCCAAACTTGATGGAGTTATTGGCTACCCCCACCCCCTGAGTCCAAGACTCTGCCCTACCTCACCCAGGGCCTTGCCTCCATTTGCTTCCAACCTTCTCCCTTTTTCCCGGAAATAAGAGATCACACACTGCAGGTGGATTTTATCGGCCACAGCAGCCGTTTTATTAATAAATATAACATAACAAACATAAACATAACCATATTGTAGTTGAACCTGACGAAGGAGGAACTGGAAGCCCCCAAATTATAAGAAGACCAGTAAACCGCAGGGCTAAACAACGTTGCCTCCAGCCGCAGGAACACCAGCTCGGAGACCCCTGACGGAGAACGGCCGCCCAAAACCGATCCATCAAACCTCCACCATGGGAGTCCAGCCCCACCGTTGAGGCCCTCCCATCCTCAAAGAACCAATCCCAACCGCCAGCTTCCAGTACCTCCTACCGCCAACGACGCGCAACTTGACCTACCCCCTCAAGAATGCGCGTTCCTCCAAACTGCCAACGCTCGCTCAATCCCATCTTGAATGCCTAGGGACCATAAGTCAATGCCAACTGCATTCAAATGGACCCCATCCGCCCGCCAGAAAGCTCCCAAACCAGCCTCCAGCTCCAAATGCCGAACCGCCACCGCGCCATGCCGCGCCACAAATTTCCCAATCGCCCTATTGAGTTTGATACGGGCCTTATTAATGCGTTCAACCGAGCGTGCTTCCCGCCACTTCCGCCTCGGAACAATGTCCGACCAGACGATAATCAACCCCGGGAATAGGGACCAAAGCCGTAGCATATCAAATTTGATGTCCCTAATGAGCTCCCTAACCGGTGTGCTCCCCAGATCGTTGCCTCCAACGTGTAGAACTAAAACGTCAGGGGATCTATCCAGGCGAGAGAAAAGGTGGACCTCCCTCAAAACCCCGCTCCATTTCATACCTCTAGTCCCCAGCCATCGGACCACCGCATCCCCTTCCTTGAAACCAAGCTGTCTCCCATTAGGCCGAACGTCCGCCCTGAGGGCCCCCCAAAAAACGTAGGAGTGACCGAGAATCCAAACCAGGGCCGCCGCACCACCTACAAAAACAACAACAGAAAAACAATTCACTGTAACGTCCTACACACCCTACAAGTCGTCCAGCCGAACATAAGAACGAAACCGAGCGGATTCCCACCTCCCAATTCTCTTGATTGTATCGTCACTAAGGCCCCACCGGGCCGCCTCAGTCGCCGCCCCTATCCTGAACGAATGACCGGTGTACAGGGTCGGGTCGACCCCCAGACCCACTAAACATTTCTTCAGGACTGCCAGAAACTGAAAACGGGACAAGAAACTGCCGTCCTCATGCCTAAGTAAAGGGCCGTCCCCAAAACTAACCCCAGCTCGATACTCCCTCAACAAGTGAACAGGACACAACTGAACACCCTCCCGATCAGTTTTCGACAATCTCAACCGCAACATCACTCTATCAACCATCAAGACCACGTCCTCGTTCAGAACCCCACCACCACACCGGACACTGCGACTCACCAATTCACCCAACCGCAACGCGCCAAAGAAGGCCAGGGAAAATGCCAGACGAAACAAACGCGTCTCCCCCACCGACCGGCACACCACTCCCGCCCGTGTCCCGATACCCAAAAGCAACTGAAAGGAGATCGGTTTGCGTTTATCCCTACTCTTCCTACCCCTCCTACATCCCCGCAACACCTGCTTAACCAAGAACTGTTTTGTCACATCGGGGAGGCCCCTGCACTTGAAACCGAATGCCAGGCCTGCAATGCACTGATTCACCCGAGCCACCGACCAGCCTTCCTCCCTCATCTGTCCGATGAAAAGCAGCAACGGGACCTCCCCCGCGCCTGACGAAACCCCAAGTCGTGCACACCACTGCTCCCACTGACCCCAGGCCCGCTCGTATGCCACCCATGTCCCGCTGCTCAAGGACGCCCTCAAAAGTTCCTCTACGTTACCTCCAAGAGCTCCCAGATGGAGGCCGGACACTCCAAACCGACCCGATCCGCCTCTGGTGCCAAAAGACGGAAACGCTCCCACTGCGAACGAGAGAGAGCGTCAGCGATGGAATTTGAAACCCCCGGCAAATGAACCGCCACCACCCACGCATTAAGGGACAAACACCGAAGCACTAGATGTTGTAACAGCCGCACAACCGGGGGAGACGAAGCATACAAAGAGTTAATGGCTTGAACGACCCCCAAGTTGTCGCAGTGAAGACGGACCTTCCTAAAGTCCTCACCCCAGAGCTCCACCGCCACCACTATAGGAAATAATTCCAAGAGAGCTAAATTCTTCACCCAACCTCTAGTCACCCAGGAGCTAGGCCAATGGTCCGCACACCACTGCCCGTGGCAGTAGACACCGAAACCAGAACCCCCCGCCGCGTCAGAAAAAAGTTCAAAATCCACGTTGTCAACAGCCTCCGCCATGACTACCGACCGACCGTTAAAAGATTGCAGGAAGGAGGCCCAAACCGCCAAATCACCTTTCAACTCCCTCCGAAGCCGGATAAAATGGTGCGGGGCCTGGACCCCCGCTGTCGCCGCCGCTAACCTCCTACAAAAAATGCGCCCCATTGGCATAATCCTGCAGGCAAAATTTAACTTCCCCAACAAAGACTGGAGGTCCCGCAAACGGATCTTAGGAGCCCTGAGTGCTACACCAACTGCCGACAAAAGGTCCGACACCTTATCATCAGGCAGACGACACTCCATCCTCTGCGTATCAATAATTATGCCTAGGAAAGTCAACTCGGTTGTAGGACCCACAGTCTTACCCTCTGCCAGTGGAACTCCAAACGCGGAAAAAACTTGCTGCAGCGTGCCCAACAATAACTCGCACACCCCCGAACCCGCCGGACCCAAACATAAAAAATCATCTAAGTAATGGATGATCGATGCGCAACCGGCAACATCTCGCACCACCCATTCCAAAAAGGAACTAAACGCCTCAAAGTAGGCACAAGATAACGAGCAGCCCATCGGTAAACACCTGTCTACAAAATACCCCCCATCCCAAAAACAGCCTAACAGATGCAAGCTCTCGGGGTGAACCGGCAGAAGGCGAAACGCCGATTCAATATCGGTTTTAGCCAGTAACGCCCCAGGGCCCAAACGCCTCACCCAGGACACCGCCGCATCAAATGATGTGTAAACCACCAAGCACAGCTCAGGGTCTATGCCATCATTAACCGACGACCCTTTGGGATATGACAAGTGGTGTATTAAACGGAACTTGTTGGGCTCTTTTTTGGGTACCACCCCCAAAGGCGACACCCGCAAGTTAACTACGGGGGGCTCAACGAACGGACCGTCCATCCTGCCCAGACGCACCTCTTTTTGGAGTTTTTGAGACACAAACGATAGGTGCTGCAACGCAGAACGCAAATTCTTAATAACGCCACTAACTGGTATTGACGCCGAAGGGATAGTAAAACCCTCAGTAAAACCTGACTAATAGACCCGCCATTGCCCGCTCCGGGTACCTATTTAAAAATGGTACCATCTTTGCTACCTGTATTGGGCTCTGACCCTTTTAAAGAAGCGTCGCCTCCCTTTTGCTTTTTACCGCGGAAGCATCTGGACGCCCCGTGATTACCGCTGCACGTTGCGCATTCGTGTTTGAATCGGCAACGAGCTCCAAATTTGCACCCACCCTCATTAAAGAGAAAGCACTGTCCCTTGGCGGACGCCGAGGCGATGGCGGATTGGCCAGACCCACTCCCGTCGCCACGAAAGGACTGACCCTGCTTACCCGGCGCTGTCACCCTCATCCAAAGACCAATGTCTTTATGGTCTGTGGGGAGTCGCTCTGGTAGACAGCGGTGCGGGTGCAGTTTAGAGGCAAAACAAGGAGTCCAGATTGTGCATCAAACAGTGTTTTATTCACACTTGCACACCAGAAATGAAAACAGTCTCTTGGTGACAGTTCACACACAACAGAAATCATGTGGCAAAACCAAAAACAGGCCAACACAGGGTCCAGTCACCTTGGGTGGTTTAAGTGCGGGTTCACACCTAGCAGTCGGTTCAGCCGCAGGCGATTCCTCCTTCAGGTTGCAGGGAAACACCACCTTGCTGAGCTCCGTCCTCCAGCACAGAGAACTCCTCAGCCCTGTTAGCAGCTCCAGGATAATCACCTCAGACACAGCTGATGGCTGTGTTTTATACCCAGCCCAAAACTCGGACTGGACCGTGGGGAGCAGCCACCCACCCTACTCTTTAGCTGCTCCCAGTAAGAGCCGGCCCGGATCGGCTTTGCAGCCATGCTATTTAAAAGAGTCAAACAGCACTAGCTGCTGCAGACAAAAACCCGGCTCTCACCTCACCGAGGCCAGCAACCTCTGTGACACGTACCTGCCATCGCATATGACACCTTGCACCTTACCACATACCCCCCTTTGTTCAACCCTGAGGGGTGAACACACGTGAGGCAGTGGACGCGGGACAGGGCATCTGCGTTGCCCTGCAAGCGGCCTGCCCTGTGTTCCACGGAAAACTTGAAATTTTGAAGAGATAGGAACCACCTGGTGACCCGAGCATTCCTCTCCTTGGCCTGACTCATCCATTTGAGGGGGAATGGTCGGTCACCAGACGGAACCTCCTCCCTAACAGGTAGTAGCGGAGAGATTCGAGTGCCCACTTGATAGCCAGGCACTCCCTCTCCACTATACTATATCTGGACTCGGCGGGACTGAGCTTACGGCTCAGGAAGACAACGGGATGTTCTTCCCCGTTGACCTCCTGCGACAGTACCGCACCGAGGCCTACCTCCGAGGCGTCGGTCTGTACGACAAACTCCTTGTTGAAGTCGGGTGTCACCAAAACCGGGGACCCACACAGGGCCGACTTCAACGCGGAGAAAGCCTCCTCCGCCTTCTCACTCCAGCTAACCCTCCCAGACTTTCGCCCCTTCAACAGGTCTGTCAATGGCGCTGCTATTGTGGCAAAGTGGGGCACAAACCTCATGTAGTAACCTACAATCCCCAGGAACGACTTTACCTGCCTGGTGGTGACCGGTCGGGGCCAGTTACGAATGGCCTCTACCTTAGTTACCTGAGGTTTGATGACTCCCGCCCAATTATATATCCCAGATATTTTGTCTCCTCTAACCCTATGGAGCACTTCTTTGGGTTAGCGGTCAGTCCGGCTTTCCTCAGGGCATCCACTACCGCCTGCACCTTGGGCAAATGGCTTTCCCAGTCGGTGCTGTGGATGACTACATCATCTAAGTAGGCCGAGGCGCACCGACGATGTGGTCGCAGCACTATGTCCATTAACCTTGGAAAGTGGCGGGGCGCCATGCAGGCCAAAGGGTAACACCTTGTAGTGATACAGGCCCTGCGGGGTAACAAATGCGTTTTTTCCTTAGCCGACTCCGTTAAGGGTACCTGCCAGTACCCTTTAGTGAGGTCCAGCACAGAAAAATAACGGGCTTGTCCTAAACTTTCAACCAGCTCGTCTACTCGGGGCATGGGATACGCGCCAAACTTGGATACTTCATTTAACTTGCGAAAGTCGTTGCAGAACCGCAACGCCCCATCCGGCTTGGGTATTAGGACTATGGGACTGGCCCACTCACTTTTCGACTCCTCAATGACCTCGAGCTTCAACATTAACTGTACTTCCTCCGCGATGGTCCGTCGCCGAGCCTCGGGTACCCGGTATGGTTTTAACCGGATCTTGGCCTGAGGCTCAGTGACGATGTCATGTTGGATGAGAGACGTGCGGCCAGGGAGGTCCGAGAACACATCCGTGTTCCGACTGATGAACTCCCTGACTTCCTGAACTTGTTTGGAAGACAGGCTGTCTGCAATTTTTACCGTGGTTACTGCTTCACAGGCCTCGAACTGTGGGGCTGGACCCTTTTCACCTAGAAGCCCTGGCCGGGGGCTGTGGTCGTCGGCTGTGTCCCTATCTTTCCACGGCTTAAGTAAATTCACGTGGTACACCTGCTCCGGCTTGCGCCGCCCTGGCTGGTGTACTTTGTAATTTACTTCCCCTACTTTCTCGATCACCTCATAGGCGCCCTGCCACCTAGCTAGGAATTTGCTGTCAAGGGTGGGTACCAGAACCAAAACCCGATCTCCCGGATTGAAGTCCCGCACCCGAGCCTGACGATTGTACACCCTACTCTGGGCTTGTTGCGCTGCCTCCATATGCTCCCGGACCAGCGGCAACACCCTTTCTATCCGTTCCTGCATCTGGGTGACATACTCAATGACACTTTTGTGGGGGACAGGCTGTTGTTCCCATGCTTCCTTGGCGATATCCAACAGGCCCCGAGGGTGTCTGCCATAAAGCAGTTCGAAGGGCGAGAACCCAGTAGAGGCCTGGGGTACCTCTCGCACTGCGAACATGAGATAGGGCAGAAGCAGGTCCCAGTCCTTCCCATCTCTAGACACCACCCTTTTAACATATTTTTTAGAGTTTGGTTAAACCTCTCAACAAGACCGTCTGTTTGCGGATGGTAAACGGACGTCCGTAACTGCTTTATACGCAACAATTTACACAGTTCCTTCATTACTTTGGACATAAAAGGGGTCCCTTGGTCTGTCAGAACCTCTTTTGGCAGGCCCACACGGGAAAACATCTCCATTAACTCTTTGGCAATGAGCCTAGCTGAGGTATGTCGCAGAGGCACCGCCTCCGGATACCGAGTGGCATAGTCGAGAACTACCAGAATGTGTTGGTGGCCCCTGGCAGACTTTGGTACAGGCCCAATTAAATCCATAGCGATTCGCTCAAACGGTACTTCAATAATTGGCAGAGGTACCAGAGGACTACGGAAATGAGGCTGGGGGCTAGTTATCTGACAGGTTGGACAGGACTTACAATAATTTTCTACCTCCTTGAACACACTGGGCCAATAAAACCGCTGCAGTATGCGGTCCTGGGTTTTCTGCCACCCCAGGTGTCCCCCAAGAACATGTTGGTGGGCAAGCTCCATGACAAGCTTGCGATACGCTGTGGGCACCACCAACTGTTCAACAGGTTCACCTCGGACTTGGTTCACCCGATACAACATATCCTGTAGAACAATAAATCGTGGGAACATTAATTCAGCCCCTGGTTTCTGGGGTTTACCATCAATTTCCAGCACATTCTCCCAGGCCCTGGTTAGGGTTTGGTCCCGGTGTTGTGCGGTCCCAAAATTTTCCCCGGAGACATTGAGGTCTGCCAACTCAGGTCCCGGTGGCAAGTCCTCCGTGTCTCCCACCATTACACTCAGTGGGGTTGTCTCCCCTCTACCGCTGGAGCAGTGGTCACCCCTACCGCCGGCCCTTCAGACTCGGGCTCCCAGGGTTCTGGCCTTCCAGCGGTATCAGGCCACTCTACTAGGGTCACCCCTGTCTCGGGTCCCTCAGATACCTTTATTGCCGGCCACAGCGCCGGAAAACCGGGAAGTCCCTCCCAAGTATTAGTTCATGTGGGAGTTTAGTAGCGACAGCCACCTCGTGGGTCCACCTACCAGCCGCTGTGGACAAAGTCACTAGTGCAGTGGGGTAGTCTTTCAGGTCTCCGTGGATGCACAGGACCCCGACTTTACGGCCAGTATACTCCACAGGCCGTACAAGGGCAGCCCTTACCAGGGAGACTAAACTCCCGGAGTCCAGCAGAGCCACCGCCAGCGAATCTCCCACCTCTACCTGACACAGGTGGTTATGGTCTTGCACCTCACGGGTGCCAGTTGCGCACAGCTTCCGTGCATACAAGGAGTGGCGACCCCGTAGTTCACCTCCATCGGCTCATCCCGATGCGGACAGTCGGCCCTGATGTGGCCTGGCTCCTGACACCTCCAGCATACCACGGGAGGCGGACTCGCAGGGGTATATTCCGTACAGGCCGCTCTGTCGCCGGACGCCGGAACTGGGGCAGAGGCCTCCGGGGTTTGACTGACCCCTTCCCAGCAAGACTCCCTGCAGGTTTCTGGTGGCCTCGCACCGCTCCACCAGGTCGACCATCTCCAGGGCATTGGTGGGCGATACCTGGCCGATCCAGTGCTGGAGAGGGTAAGGCAAAGCCCTCCAGAAGACATCGGCTAACAGACGGTCGAGCATAGCAGTGGGAGTCAGTATGTCTGGCTGCAGCCATTTTTGCAACCGTTGTAGCAAGTCATAGTATTGTGGCCTGGCGGGTTCAGCCACGTTAAAGTCCCACTGGTGGACACGCTGAGCCCGGACCAAAACATTCACCCCCAGTCTTGCCAGGATCTCACCTTTCACAGTTGGGTAGTCAGCTGCTTGGTCATCTGGGAGGTCAAAAATACTTGCTGGGGTCCAGACGCCAGGAACGGAGCGACGACCTCTGCCCACTGTTCTCGGGTAATTTCTCCTCACGGCCACCTTCTCGAACACCGCCAGATAGGTCTCCACATCATCCGAGGGGGTCATCTTAGGGATCGCGGCACGGACAGCTTTCCGGGCATCGTGGACGCGGTGGGACGCTCCTGCCGCTTGCAACGCCATCACGTGCTGTAGCAGTAGCTGGTTGGTCTCCCGCTGCTGCACGTTAGCCTCTATGAGGGCTTTCACAGCCGCCTCCATTTTGTCGGGGATCACAGGCTGCAACTTTGCCGGCTTAATATAGGACATTCACTTTTGCTCAGCAAAAACAAAGTTCGGCGTTCACGCCAGCCTCACTGCGCATGCCCGCATCCGACACCAAATGTGGGGAGTCGCTCTGGTAGACAGCGGTGCGGGTGCAGTTTAGAGGCAAAACAAGGAGTCCAGATTGTGCATCAAACAGTGTTTTATTCACACTGGCACACCAGAAATGAAAACAGTCTCTTGGTGACAGTTCACACACAACAGAAATCATGTGGCAAAACCAAAAACAGGCCAACACAGGGTCCAGTCACCTTGGGTGGTTTAAGTGCGGGTTCACACCTAGCAGTCGGTTCAGCCGCAGGCGATTCCTCCTTCAGGTTGCAGGGAAACACCACCTTGCTGAGCTCCGTCCTCCAGCACAGAGAACTCCTCAGCCCTGTTAGCAGCTCCAGGATAATCACCTCAAACACAGCTGATGGCTGTGTTTTATACCCAGCCCAAAACTCGGACTGGACCGTGGGGAGCAGCCACCCACCCTACTCTTTAGCTGCTCCCAGTAAGAGCCGGCCCGGATCGGCTTTGCAGCCATGCTATTTAAAAGAGTCAAACAGCACTAGCTGCTGCAGACAAAAACCCGGCTCTCACCTCACCGAGGCCAGCAACCTCGGTGACACGTACCTGCCATCGCATATGACACCTTGCACCTTACCACAGGTCCCACCGCATGTTGGGGCGGACCGCTTTCCTCTGGCGGAACTGCTCGTTGTATCTTAACCAGCCGATACCGCCATATACCCGATACGCCTCCCCTATCGCATCGAGATAACAGAATAGTGCCGAACAGCACTCTGGATTTTTTTCCCCTATGACGCTTGCGAAAATTGCAAAGGCCTGCAGCCAATTACCGAACGTCCGCGGGATTAAACGATAACGACGTTTCTTATCCTCATCCTTTTTCTTGTCGTCTGCCCGTTCCCTGTCCAGGTGCAAACGCTCAAGAGGAAGTAAGGAGAATATTTCAACATAGTCTCCCTTCCAAATAAGGTCTTTTACGTCCTGCTTCAAATGGGCCCCCAGCGGGCCTTCAAAGCATACATAAACCTCTCCAAGCGCTTCATCCCCCACCTTAGGTCGATCCTCCTCCCCTCCCGCTTGAGTCTGTACTGACACTGCCGATCCCGACGCCGGCTGAACACCCCCCGGCCCCCCAGAACTTGTCAACACCGTGGCCGTGGGACCCCCCGACACACCGCCACTGGCCCCCACCGCTGCTGCCCAAGCCGGTAACGGCGACGAACCCGCACCGTTCCAGCCCGCAAACAGGCCCGCTAAACCCCCCAACAGTCTCCCCAGCCCCCCAACCAACTCAGCCTGGCTCCCACCCCCCCCTGGGGTACTAAGTAGAGCAGAAAGAAGCCCCAATGGTGCCTCACCTTGCTGCCCGGGCGCTGTGAACCCCGCAGCGGATGGTCCGGAATCCTGGTGGTGGACGTCAGACGGAACTTGCACGGCACTCCTGATGACTTGACTGGCGGAGGGGGTCGGAACCATGGCAGGGGGACTGCCACGTGCGTTCAGTGCTGACGCTGTGCTGGTGGATGAGGACAGTGGCGCCATCTGCTGTATGTCTTCAGGATGGGGCCTGCTTACCGAGCGCAGGTCAGGAGACGCAGCCCCGTTATGAGGACTGGAATCACTCCCTCGCCGAGCGGCCTCCCCCCCCCGCCTGGGGAGGATCTGCCATACCAGGACCTGCTCCCTCGCTGTTAGGCGGAGAAGGCAGGGGGAGGGGCCCCCTGCCCTGCGCTGGGTTCCGCCGAGAGGTCGGATTCGTCCCACGTCTGGAGGAAGCTGGGCGGCTGGAAAAAGCTGCCCCCCGAGGTGGAGGGTCCCCTGAGGGGCTCCTGTTGCGGCGCCGAACCCTGGGGGGATGGTCGGGGCTTAGGCGCGCCGGCGGACGTGCCCGCCGCGGCCGTCTCCCCTCTGGCAGCAGGCTGTCACTGTCTGCTGGTCCCCCGCTGAGCATGCCGCCGACTTGGGAACAAAGCCAGTCTGGTCCTCTCGCCTCAGCTTCGTCCCGGAGACGGCGAAGCAGCTCTTCAATGTCAGCCATGAGGTGGGAGTTCTTCTGACCGTTGGGTCTGAAAATGGCGCCTGTCTCCAGCCTCTGCTCCCCCTATAACCCCTTAGCCACGCCCCCCCCCTCAACTAACTGCCCGCCAGACACCACCTCCTCACCTACCTACAAACCCCTTAACCCCTTCAACGCCCAAACTTCCCTGGGGACGCCAAACTCCTCATGTTGGCCTCCCCCTAGGCAAAGTCCCAGTACGGCCAAACTCTTCCAGTTCATGTATGATTTTCTACTTGCCTATGTAGTAGCAGATTCATGTGGTGGGTTGCGTCCCGCTGGAGAGATGGCTCGGCACTGCTGTCCTGCTTGCAAGTCCGTGGTTCTTCTGCTCCCTTATGCTGCACGCACGGTTCCGGCCGGTGACTCGTCCGCACGCCAGAAGCTACGCTAATAATCCAGATAGGAGAGAGAGTCCTAGTGTGACGTCACACTGAATACAGGTGTCCAGGGACGTAGCGTGGGGGGAAGCCATTGCCCCAGGCACCACACTGCAGGGGGGCGCTGGCCGGCCACTGTGGATTTTTTTTTTTTACATAACTAGGGTCGAGGGGGAACGGCGTTCCTGCACATTTTTCATGGCAGGAACGCCGTTCCAGTTCGGGGCAAAAGGACCAGAAAGTAGTGAAGGCTTTGTACTCACCGCTTTCTGGTCCTCGGCTGTCAGCTATGAAGACTGCGCACAGGAGTGAGTTGCTCTGTGTCCAGGGCGTCCAGTAGAAGGAGAGGGTAATTTATTTATTTTTTTTATAAATTTTATGGGCTGGTGAGAGGCACTGACTCTGACTGGGGGCTGGTGAGAGGCACTGGGGGCTAATGGAGAGGCACTACCTGGTTCGCCCCGGGTGCTGGCAACCCACGCTACGCCACTGCAGGTGTCTGTTGGGACCAAAAATCCTACTAGTTTCGGAACTTGCGAGTTCCTTCATCAGGGGTTCCTTCAACAGTTCCTGATGAAATAGGCAAGTAGAAAATCATATAAACTGGTAGTGTTGTATACATGTGGACACAGGACATCATAGAGCTTTACACAGGCACATGAACATTTTTACTATACAGACTTCACATCAGCTATTGAGCGCGGGTCCATCAATTCATTTTTTACTTTTTCTTTAAATTTGTTGGCTTAGTTTGAAACAAAATTTTACTCCACAATTGTTGTGCAATTTTGGCACAAAATGGAACATTGTAAGCCATGCCCCTTTATAGTACCGTAAGTGCTGTCCTTCATTCTAAGTCCCTTTAAAGGGAACCTGTCATCAACTTTATGCTGCCCATACTAACGGCAGCATAAATTAGAGACAGGTGAGTTGATTTCAGCGGTCTGTCATTTATAAGTTAAAAGTAAGTGGTTGCTGAGAACCAATATCACAATCATCGCAGACTGGGCCTGGAAAAGAGTCACGGCCACCTGAGAAGAGTCCTGGTTATTCATGAATTCCTGCTCTCCTGCCCACCTGCTGATGACTGACAGTCTTCTACCTAGTTTTCTCCCTTTCTCTCTAGGAGAGAACTGCCAATCAATAGCAGACGGCCAGTAGAGCAGGAGATTATAGATAACCATGACTCTTCTCAAGTAGATTTGACTCTTTTCAAGGCCTGTGCTGCATTCATTATGATGCTGGTTCTCAGCAACCACTTACTTTTAGCTCATGAGTGACACACCGCTGAAATATTTTATGCTATCTTCAGTGAGGTCAGCATAAAGTTGATGACAGGTTCCCTTTAAATGACAACAGGCAACTAAACTATAGTCTCTTTAAGAGTCAATAACTAACTTTCCCTCTGGCCTGAGTTGCTCCAGGTTCCTTGGTGATGACACTCTAGTTCTGGCCTCCTAAGAGTGACAGCAATAAAGATTGTTGCATCTGCAGTTATAACCATGGTGGTATGTCAGTTGAGTATTTTCTTGTGTTTTTTGGTGTCTACAGTGGGGGCTTTGTGAAAACTGGGTGTACTAAGCGGAGAATAATACCTGCTGGGGCCCTGTGTGTTTGTAGTGGTGGGGTAGGGGGGGGGGGAGTGGAGTGAACTTTAGGAACTGGACAAGGTGAGTAATTACTGTTATTTTGGTTTGTTTATTTTAACACAGACGGGCACAAAGGGAATTACTACTATGAAGGGGGCACAATGGGCATTACTGCTATGAAGGGGGCACAATGGGCATTACCACTATAAAGGGAACACAGAGGGCATTACTACTATGAAAAGGCTTGGACTGGCCCACAGGGGTATAGGGGAATGCCCCGGTGGGCCCCTGAGCAAGGTGGGCCCCTAGTCTCCCACTCCCTGCTCAAGTGGTATACAAGACAGTAGACTTACTGCCCTACATACATATATTCAATGTACAGCAACTTAACCAGCCTATGTTCATATAAAAAACACGATCAGATAGCTGAGATGACTTCTAAGTATAGAGGAAAGGTGCCAAACACCCTAAGCACGCCACTGGGGAGGAGCAGAAATCTGGGAAGGGTGGTGGGCTTGGGCACTTTCAAATGGAAAGCCGCCCAGCTGGGCACTTTTTCAAAATAAATAAATGTGCTATTCCTGGAGATTGAATTAACACACAAATGACAAAGTGCTTATACAACGTTCTGATGGCCATTGTTAAAATAAATGTGACAGACTCCCCTTAAAACGTACGAGTTTAAAAAAAAGTTTGCATAATGGCTGTGCTTCTTTGTACAATCATAACTGTGAAGAAACCGGTCCTTTTTGGGCTGCCCTATTGTCTTTTTTTAGCCTAAATATCCCCCTCTTCAGCTGCACAGCTACATGCATTTCTCTCAGAAGCAGGGAGCGTCTCCCTTCTGTGGAATCTGCCAGTACTGTACTGCTTTGACATTCTTTCAATTACTTCCCATTATGTTTGTTTTTATCTCCAGAGCTCCCTAGTGGCCTTGACTTTACAACTTTTTATATTTAGATGCAGGTAGATTTTTTAAATTAAGTGATTTAGAAATTTGCTAAATACACCCTTCTCTAATAAATGAAATGACATTGTGTGAAAGTACAGTGACTTCACTTTTAATCACCATTACTTAATTTATTCTCCACACTGCTGAGCTCCATCCCCTCTAGCACTCATCACATGGAGGTGACCTCAACATGTATTTCAGCTCTTGCGGTGTGGCAGATACAGAGCAGGTCCTGTCACTAGTTACTGCTGTTGTGTCTGGAGCTCTGCGATGCGTGCGCATTCATATTAGTATGCCGCTGAGTACTAACTACCTACTTGCAGAGATATACTATTACAGCATTGAGCGGGAAAAGGTTAAAAACCTACACATAAACATATTATCCAGTGGCATTAATACAATTGGCCAGCAGATGGCAGTACAACTCATTATTATTAAATAATTATATAACAATGCAATACACATTGAAACACATTACTGCAGCATAGCATCATACAGTCCATCACATCCTACACTACATAACTCCCCATGAGTTTCAGGACGCTGTTATGAACTGCCCATGACATCATCACTGCATAATCCCACTATGATCTCAATACTTACAGGGTGTCTCGCCCACAGTAGTGCACAATATAACTGGTTACCTCACTGGCATCTAGAGGTGAGCGAATTTCCTGAAATTTGTTTCGGTTCTGAGTTTATCACTTCAGCCTGCAGATTCAATCTGGTCTGATCTGAAAGATTCAGCGCATTTTCAAGTCAACCCGAATTGAAAGTGCCCCAGCGGCCCTGAAAAGTCCTGTAACTGTGAAACTCTGGGGTCTTCTAGGATTGTATCCAACCCCTTTCAAGCTTTTAACGCTGAGACAGCAATGATAATGTCAAAGTGACAACGACACATATGGCTATGGGTAAATGAATGGTAGCTTCTGGTAACAAAAAGTTTAAAAACACACTGCCCTGGCAGATTTTTTAGGTTTATATAATCTAACAAGTATCTGTTTTTGCTGGCTAATGCTTGCCAGTGCAGTACAGGGGATATCTGCAAATGGTTTGTAATGTTTTGTACTGTTATGTAATGTACACTCAGCATGACCTGGTATGGTTGGCATGGACAGGGTTAACCACCCTGTTTCTTACCTCTTGGCAGGAGCGGGCTGGTCCTGCTTCCTGTCTAGAGGGAAGTTCTAATTAGAGTGAGTGAGGAAACAAGTCCATTTGCTCCTTCTCCTTAGGCCTCAGGATCCAGAGACTAAAAGATCTTTGTATAAGTTACTGCTTCTGCTACAGAGAAAGAAAGAAGAAGAATCTGCATGGCTAAAGCATAGGAGTCAGCAAGGTAACCTGCAGCTACAGCTAACCAGACTTTGCCACTTGTGAGGAATTACAGTTAAGACACCAGTCACACTTAACCACACCCTGGCTAGAAGTCTAAAACCTGAATCGTGCAGTGGACACTGCAGCCATTATTGCCAGAGTCAGAGAATCTAGTGATAGCTACTTTAGCAAGATAGCATACCAAGAGGTCCATTACTTGCCACTTTACCAGCCTCTATACATCACCATATGGGAAAAGGATTTATACTGTGTCTAGATTCAGGGCCGGTGCAAGGATTTTTGCCAACACAAGCGAAGCTACAGTTTGGCACCCCCCTACCACCCAGCCCCCATCCATCAGCCCGCCATGTCAGCCATCAGCCCCCCCCCCATGTCAGCCATCATGCCCCCCAATGTCACATTTCTCCCCCTCTATGTCACATTTCTCCCCCTCTATGTCACATTTCTCCCCCACAATGTCACATTTCTCCCCCATAATGTCACATTTCTCCCCCTCTTTTTTACATCACCCCATGACCCCCTATTGTGTCACATTCCCTCCCATGGCACATTTCTCCCTCCATGGCACTGCCACTGGCCCAGACTACAGACAATCCCCCCATTTATGTTGTGTAAGTTAATAAACTTTAGGCACTCTGCTCTGCATGTGTGCGCTCACCTACCACTCCAGTCGGCAGTCTGGCTGTGTGTGACTCACAGACTCATGACAGCATGAGTCTCCACCAGCTCCCTCCAGTCCTTGCTGCTGCCCGCTGCCGTGGGCTGCGGCACCACTCGCCGCGCCAGTCACACCCCCTGACCCTGTGACCGGCCGTGCTCACTCACGTGCTGCTCTGTGAGTGAGAGCTGCCACCCGGGCCGCACGCACGGCACACACGCATGCAGCGCAGGCTGGGGCGGGTGCCCATCGGCACTGCGACGCAAGAACTACTTGGACTAGGAGTACTCGCACGCAAGTGAATTGATACATTTAAAAAAAAGGTTCATTTTTCCGCCGACTTCTTCTCTGCGTCGGGTGCGCCCTAAGGCAGCCGCTTGGTCTGCCTTATGGTAGAGCCGGGCCTGTCTACATTATTGCTGGATGTACTACAACCCCTGTTTTGCACTCAAGTAAAAAGAGACATTAATTCTTCTACCTGTGCCCTGGTTTTCTGACACCTGCCACACCATATGCTGGCAGTTGCACTTCTACACCTCCTGCCAGGCACCCATACAACCACTAATATCAAGGACACCCCAAACTACCATCAGGCAGGGGCATCAAGGGAAGGAAGGGTGCACTTTTTTCTTGCTGCATTTGTCCTAGGGAGATGAACGTCCTGAAAGAAACCACTGTGACACATCCTATAGTCAGAGCCACTACCGCTCCCATCCTCCGCTTTGGCTCCTCAATGACTTGTTGTACCAGGGTTTATACACACATGGTGGTATCGGAAGAAGCGATGTTGCCAAAGCAGCACAAAAATGATCCCTTTTTTGGGAGCAGTTTACACTATGCAGGGTATAGTTCCCAGGATAAGCAGTAGAGTATGGAATATAATGGACAAGGCAGGAGATGTGTTGCTGTGTAGGGGTAGTAGAAGCAGCAACAGCAACCCGGTATGGAACATGATGGACAAGGCAGGAGCTGTGAGGCTGTGTGGGGCTAGTAGTAGAGGCAGCAGCATGGTGTGGACTGTGGAACTTGATGAACAGGAAAATAACAGCAGAGGCATCATTAGGCTGGCGTTAAATAGCCAGTCTCCAATATCAGTTCAGTGGTAGCCAGCAGTGTGTGAAAATCCTCACAGATCAATGCCTGATTCATTTTTTCAGGCATTTAATGTTTTCTGCAGGGGGCCAATTTTTTTTCCGGTGTGATATAATGCTAGCCGTGCTGAATACTGTGTCTGACAGTATACCGATGGCAAAGTGGGACAGTTACTGCCACTAGTCAAATTGGCTGACCCAGAAGTCCATGGGCTCATGGATCATGGTAGTCGCTGGAGAAAGGACACAGTCCAGATACAACTGAACATGGTCCTTTTGCATATGGTTGACGCAGCAGTTGAAAACACCATCCCATAGCAAACTTGTTGGACAAGCCTTTGTTCGATTTAAAGTCACCATCTGATGCAGAGCAGACCGGGTCAGTAAGATTGATCGTGCATGCAGCTCCTTACAGTGTTGGAGCCTAGAATCCTAGAGACTGAGACCAGGCCTGTAGTCAGTTAGGTAGGGTTTCTGTTTTGTGTCAGATCACAAGGACTTCAGAGTTAAAGTTACAGTCCACACTGGAGAGCGGCTAAGCTTCACCACAAACTCAAGCGACATGCTACATGACCAGTTATTGGTGGGGCTATAAGGGTCTCAGCCTTCTGGCTGGGTGCATGTAAATTTAATTGTGTGTTCATTACCACGTTTAAGTAAAATACTGTTTTCGCAAAAACTGGTGTTGGAGTTGCTTTCCTGATTCGTGACTTAGCTGTATCCTGGGGAGGCCACCCGGTACACGGCCTACATTATGACAATCCTTAGCATTCCATGAACTGGCAGTTGGTACACAAAATTCACTTTCCACAGATGTTACAGCTGCACAGATAGTTGATAGGCCAAAGTGTCTCTTTAAACTGGTCTTCCGTACTCTGCACTTCACATACTTTAACATACGCATCTAAGCATGGGGCGCACCTTTTAGACAATGCAATGCAGCCACCAGGAAGGTTCCCCCTAATCGCAGTGTAAAACTCTGCTCCTTTTATAACAGGTTGCTGTACTTACAGTACATATTCACAGAATTCACCTTAAGATGTGGATATTTCTCACAGTAGGCCAAACTGTTATTTAGTTTGTCCAGGCACTGAAGGCAACTCCTGAACATGGATGCCATAGAGTTAATAAGTCATTTTAGCCAGGTTATCTCTACTGGGCTTTCTCTACATCTCTGCCTCTCTGTTAGAGGGGTTTTCTGAGATTCTGATATTGATGACCTATCCTCAGGATGCATCATCAATATAAGATCGGCATGTATCCAACAACCAGCACCCTGCTGATCAGCTGTTTGAGGAGGCTGCAGCGCTCCAATCAGCACTGTGGCCTCCTCACAGCTTACCAAGCACAGCACCATCCATTGCATAGTGTGCATGCTTGCTATCGCAGCTGAGCCCCATTCACTTGAATGGAAGTAAGCTGCATCTAGGCCATGTGACAGTTGAACTTGATGTCACTGGTCTAGGAAAAGGCCATGGTGCTCCAGACTCATCAAACAGCTGTTTGTTGGAGGTACAAGGAGTCAGACCTGGGCAGATCTGATATTGATAACCTATCCTGATGATAGGGAATCAGTATTAGAATCTTGTATTCTCAGGGCAGTATTTACAACAAGGCACATGAAGGCATGTGCCTAGGGCATCAGGAAGGAAGGGGTGGCACTTCACAGAGAAAACAAATGATTTATGTTAATTATTTCACCTGATTCTCGAGTCTACTTATTGCAAAGTTTTAAAATCACAAGATTTAATCCATACACTTATTACCTACAGCTAATGTAACAGTCATTTCTTCAGGAAGGCAGAGTACGGGTTAAATTCCCTGACGGTGCTGCAGTTAACAAAAGTAAGTGATAAGGAGACATCAGAGCAGTAAAATGAGGAGAAAGGTGAAGCCAGTATTTGACCCATATGTACATTGACAACTTGCAAAAAGGAATTTCTCTGCCTGTCACACAGCAGACCATTCAATCCACACGCTGGCATTAAAGTAGTATAGCTCTTTAGTATAACTCACAGAGTACAAGTGGCCATACACCTAGCAATTCAGATAAGCAATGTTAAACTTGTTTGTTTTTAGGCCTGTGAACATAGACTCATTTTTATACAGATTACTCACAGATGATATCTGCAGCCTGTCTGTTTATCTTGAAGACCCACTCACTTGAGTGAATGAATCGAGGGAAAATCTGAGCTGGATGGTTCCTGCAATGGTTTTTCCAGTCATAGCTGGAAATTAAGTTTTACTGGCCGCTGTAAGGGTATATAGAAATGAGAGATTTTTAACCACACTGTCAAAATTGCATAAAAAAAAGGTTTAAAACTGGTTTGCCGTGGTTTAATGATGTGATGTGTGATGTATTTTTAGAGGTTAAAATGTAACAGTTATTGTAAGGAAAATGTGCTTTCTTGTAAGATCGGGTGCACTTTGTTTCAACCCTTTTACAAGCTATCAGGGGAATACGGGTCTTATACAGTTTAAAAATGTAACATAAATGCCGCATACAAAACCACAGCAATAATGGTAAAACCAAGTGTATTTTCAACTGCATTTTTACCACATGATCAAAATAATTTTATGTAGCTACTGTATACTCTCAAGTCAAATAGCAGCTTTAGCCAAAGTAATAGGGGGCGTGAGCACTAACATGTCAAGGGCACCATAAACCAGTGTTCCTCAACTCCGGTCCTCAGAGCCCACCTGCCAACCATGTTTTCAGGATTTCCTTAGTATTGAGCAGGTGATATAATTAGTTCTCCGGGAATTAAGAAAATGAAAATACATAAATATTACTGTATTATAAATAAATTCTTAAATAGCTTTCATTAGTTATAATGGCATGTTTTGTCTGGGGAGCAATCATTGGGAGAAACAAAATGGCCACCACCCTATTAGTACATATAAAACCTGTCCTAATCACACAGGAAGACAAGTTACTTCAGAACACTGAGCTTGAGAGCTGCGTCATACTCCTCTCTGCTCTGCTTGTTAGGGGTAATGGTCCTGAATACAGCTTAATATGATCTTCAGCTGAATCTCTGTAGGAATGGAGATCATGTAGAGACATGAAGTACAGAGAGGATGTGGGGATGTGGCTGCGTCCTGCTGTGTGATTAGGACAGGTTTTGTGTGTACTAGTAGGACGGTGGCCATTTTATTTCTTCTAATGATTGCTCCCCAGACAAAACGAGCCATTATAACTACTGAAAGATATTTGGGAATATATTTATAATAAAGTAATATTTAGGTATTTTCATTTTCTTAATTCCCGGAGAACTCCTTTAAGGCAAATGTGCTATCTTGTAAGAGCGTGTGCACTTTGTTCCAACCCTTTTACAAGCTGCCAGGGGAATATGAGGCCTACTGGATGATACATGTAGAAAATACTGAAACTGTTACCACCCCTCTGTACCCTTATTGAAGGCTAATAGCAATTCAATTATAACTTCTAGCAGGAATAATAAAGGAATGGCACAACATAGAGTCAAAAGAATAGATGCTCCAGCATTGTTATTACATGGGTAATGCATGACGCTATTAAAACAGGCCTGTCAGGAGTAATGAGAGGTCCTCTTTAATGTGAGTGTTTGAGCCATGACTCCCTATGTTTATGACTTACAAAATCTGCATCATGTCATATCCATTAGCAATTTGTCATTAATTCATTACATTAGCGCAGAGACACCTTTGGGAGTTAAATCTATGCAGTATTATAGTGACACACTGATAATGATAGTAATAAAGAAATGATGCAGATTTATTCATGTCTTCATTATTTTATGTTCACTTCCCCATCGGTGAGATTGTAGGCCAGAAAAGTGTGTGTATGATGATGGGCTGTACATACCTTCCAACCATCCCGAATCTAGATTTCGGTGGCTGTCTCATGGTCTCGGGACGGTTGTGGCATTTCACACTCTTAACTGTCTCTGCGTCCTTAGTTGTGTGCAGTGCTGAAGCAGGGGGGCATCTGCTTCACCATTAAACTGTTGCTACACTCATCGCGCCTGCAGGGATGAATAGCCACTGCAGCCACTCACTGGTCTCAGCCTTGACGTGTCCCCAAGCTGCATGTGGCCATAGAGGCTCAGAGGTAATGTGCTATTTAGGAACACGTCGTTGTCGAGGCTCGTGAATACAGTAGTTGCAGTGGTGGATGTGTCCATGAGTTTGACAACCAATTTAAGGCTTTTGTCAGGCATTAGACAGTTCCTAGCAGTGATTTTAACCACGTGTGGAGGTAGCCAGGGTTGACCTTCTGAGATAGCAGATTCTACCATAATTTATCTACATGAGTATGATAAACCACACACTACTGAGCCAATATGGAATTAAACCCATGAGAGGTGTAACGGTGCTATACTTTCACTGCTAGATAAATAGACCACAGACTGACCCTCCATGGTACTGACATCACATCCAGCAGCAGAGGACTATATGCCCTATATAGGGAGCGATATACTGGAAATGCTCCAATCCCCACTTCTGAGTAGTCTTGGAAGATTTCCTGGTTCAGTAACCACTCTCAGGACTCATTAAATCTCTGCTCAACATATCAAGGACTCCTAGTATGTAGAAAACGGTGTCTGGGTTGCCTCTTAGGCAGGGTCGCACCAACAGGGGGGATCCAACAGGTCTGGACCCCCCCTAGAACTCTAGACACAGTGCAAATACTTTTCCCATATGGTGATGTATAGAGGCTGGTAAAGTGGCAAGTAATGGACCTCTTGGTATGCTATCTTGCTAAAGTAGCTATCACTAGATTCTCTGACTCTGGCAATAATGGCTGCAGTGTCCACTGCACGATTCAGGTTTTAGACTTCTAGCCAGGGTGTGGTTAAGTGTGACTGGTGTCTTAACTGTAATTCCTCACAAGTGGCAAAGTCTGGTTAGCTGTAGCTGCAGGTTACCTTGCTGACTCCTATGCTTTAGCCATGCAGATTCTTCTTCTTTCTTTCTCTGTAGCAGAAGCAGTAACTTATACAAAGATCTTTTAGTCTCTGGATCCTGAGGCCTAAGGAGAAGGAGCAAATGGACTTGTTTCCTCACTCACTCTAATTAGAACTTCCCTCTAGACAGGAAGCAGGACCAGCCCGCTCCTGCCAAGAGGTAAGAAACAGGGTGGTTAACCCTGTCCATGCCAACCATACCAGGTCATGCCGAGTGTACATTACATAACAGTACAAAACATTACAAACCATTTGCAGATATCCCCTGTACTGCACTGGCAAGCATTAGCCAGCAAAAACAGATACTTGTTAGATTATATAAACCTAAAAAATCTGCCAGGGCAGTGTGTTTTTAAACTTTTGTTACCAGAAGCTACCATTCATTTACCCATAGCCATATGTGTCGTTGTCACTTTGACATTATCATTGCTGTCTCAGCGTTAAAAGCTTGAAAGGGGTTGGATACAATCCTAGAAGACCCCAGAGTTTCACAGTTACAGGACTTTTCAGGGCCGCTGGGGCACTTTCAATTCGGGTTGACTTGAAAATGCGCTGAATCTTTCAGATCAGACCAGATTGAATCTGCAGGCTGAAGTGATAAACTCAGAACCGAAACAAATTTCAGGAAATTCGCTCACCTCTAGATGCCAGTGAGGTAACCAGTTATATTGTGCACTACTGTGGGCGAGACACCCTGTAAGTATTGAGATCATAGTGGGATTATGCAGTGATGATGTCATGGGCAGTTCATAACAGCGTCCTGAAACTCATGGGGAGTTATGTAGTGTAGGATGTGGTGGACTGTATGATGCTATGCTGCAGTAATGTGTTTCAATGTGTATTGCATTGTTATATAATTATTTAATAATAATGAGTTGTACTGCCATCTGCTGGCCAATTGTATTAATGCCACTGGATAATATGTTTATGTGTAGGTTTTTTAACCTTTTCCCGCTCAATGCTGTAATAGTATATCTCTGCAAGTAGGTAGTTAGTACTCAGCGGCATACTAATATGAATGCGCACGCATCGCAGAGCTCCAGACACAACAGCAGTAACTAGTGACAGGACCTGCTCTGTATCTGCCACACCGCAAGAGCTGAAATACATGTTGAGGTCACCTCCATGTGATGAGTGCTAGAGGGGATGGAGCTCAGCAGTGTGGAGAATAAATTAAGTAATGGTGATTAAAAGTGAAGTCACTGTACTTTCACACAATGTCATTTCATTTATTAGAGAAGGGTGTATTTAGCAAATTTCTAAATCACTTAATTTAAAAAATCTACCTGCATCTAAATATAAAAAGTTGTAAAGTCAAGGCCACTAGGGAGCTCTGGAGATAAAAACAAACATAATGGGAAGTAATTGAAAGAATGTCAAAGCAGTACAGTACTGGCAGATTCCACAGAAGGGAGACGCTCCCTGCTTCTGAGAGAAATGCATGTAGCTGTGCAGCTGAAGAGGGGATATTTAGGCTAAAAAAGACAATAGGGCAGCCCAAAAGGACCGGTTTCTTCACAGTTATGATTGTACAAAGAAGCACAGCCATTATGCAAACTTTTTTTTTAAACTCAGTACGTTTTAAGGGAGTCTGTCACATTTATTTTAACAATGGCCATCAGAACGTTGTATAAGCACTTTGTCATTTGTGTGTTAATTCAATCTCCAGGAATAGCACATTTATTTATTTTGAAAAAGTGCCCAGCTGGGCGGCTTTCCATTTGAAAGTGCCCAAGCCCACCACCCTTCCCAGATTTCTGCTCCTCCTCAGTGGCGTGCTTAGGGTGTTTGGCACCTTTCCTCTATACTTAGAAGTCATCTCAGCTATCTGATCGTGTTTTTTATATGAACATAGGCTGGTTAAGTTGCTGTACATTGAATATATGTATGTAGGGCAGTAAGTCTACTGTCTTGTATACCACTTGAGCAGGGAGTGGGAGACTAGGGGCCCACCTTGCTCAGGGGCCCACCGGGGCATTCCCCTATACCCCTGTGGGCCAGTCCAAGCCTTTTCATAGTAGTAATGCCCTCTGTGCCCCCTTTATAGTGGTAATGCCCATTGTGCCCCCTTCATAGCAGTAATGCCCATTGTGCCCCCTTCATAGTAGTAATGCTCATTGTGCCCCTTTGTAGTAGTAATTCCCTTTGTGCCCGTCTGTGTTAAAATAAACAAACCAAAATAACAGTAATTACTCACCTTGTCCAGTTCCTAAAGTTCACTCCACTCCCCCCCCCCCTACCCCACCACTACAAACACACAGGGCCCCAGCAGGTATTATTCTCCGCTTAGTACACCCAGTTTTCACAAAGCCCCCACTGTAGACACCAAAAAACACAAGAAAATACTCAACTGACATACCACCATGGTTATAACTGCAGATGCAACAATCTTTATTGCTGCCACTCTTAGGAGGCCAGAACCAGAGTGTCATCACCAAGGAACCTGGAGCAACTCAGGCCAGAGGGAAAGTTAGTTATTGACTCTTAAAGAGACTATAGTTTAGTTGCCTGTTGTCATTTAAAGGGAACCTGTCATCAACTTTATGCTGACCTCACTGAAGATAGCATAAAATATTTCAGCGGTGTGTCACTCATGAGCTAAAAGTAAGTGGTTGCTGAGAACCAGCATCATAATAAATGCAGCACAGGCCTTGAAAAGAGTCAAATCTACTTGAGAAGAGTCATGGTTATCTATAATCTCCTGCTCTACTGGCCGTCTGCTAATGATTGGCAGTTCTCTCCTAGAGAGAAAGGGAGAAAACTAGGTAGAAGACTGTCAGTCATCAGCAGGTGGGCAGGAGAGCAGGAATTCATGAATAACCAGGACTCTTCTCAGGTGGCCGTGACTCTTTTCCAGGCCCAGTCTGCGATGATTGTGATATTGGTTCTCAGCAACCACTTACTTTTAACTTATAAATGACAGACCGCTGAAATCAACTCACCTGTCTCTAATTTATGCTGCCGTTAGTATGGGCAGCATAAAGTTGATGACAGGTTCCCTTTAAAGGGACTTAGAATGAAGGACAGCACTTACGGTACTATAAAGGGGCATGGCTTACAATGTTCCATTTTGTGCCAAAATTGCACAACAATTGTGGAGTAAAATTTTGTTTCAAACTAAGCCAACAAATTTAAAGAAAAAGTAAAAAATGAATTGATGGACCCGCGCTCAATAGCTGATGTGAAGTCTGTATAGTAAAAATGTTCATGTGCCTGTGTAAAGCTCTATGATGTCCTGTGTCCACATGTATACAACACTACCAGTTTATATGATTTTCTACTTGCCTATTTCATCAGGAACTGTTGAAGGAACCCCTGATGAAGGAACTCGCAAGTTCCGAAACTAGTAGGATTTTTGGTCCCAACAGACACCTGCAGTGGCGTAGCGTGGGTTGCCAGCACCCGGGGCGAACCAGGTAGTGCCTCTCCATTAGCCCCCAGTGCCTCTCCATTAGCCCCCAGTGCCTCTCACCAGCCCCCAGTCAGAGTCAGTGCCTCTCACCAGCCCATAAAATTTATAAAAATAAAAAAAACACTTACCCTCTCCTTCTACTGGACGCCCTGGACACAGAGCAACTCACTCCTGTGCGCAGTCTTCATAGCTGACAGCCGAGGACCAGGAAGCGGTGAGTACAAAGCCTTCACTACTTTCTGGTCCTTTTGCCCCGAACTGGAACGACGTTCCTGCCATGAAAAATGTGCAGGAACGCCGTTCCCCCTCGACCCTAGTTATGTAAAAAAAAAAAAAATCCACAGTGGCTGGCCAGCGCCCCCCTGCAGTGTGGTGCCTGGGGCAATGGCTTCCCCCCACGCTACGTCCCTGGACACCTGTATTCAGTGTGACGTCACACTAGGACTCTCTCTCCTATCTGGATTATTAGCGTAGCTTCTGGCGTGCGGACGAGTCACCGGCCGGAACCGTGCGTGCAGCATAAGGGAGCAGAAGAACCACGAACTTGCAAGCAGGACAGCAGTGCCGAGCCATCTCTCCAGCGGGACGCAACCCACCACATGAATCTGCTACTACATAGGCAAGTAGAAAATCATACATGAACTGGAAGTGTTGTATACATGTGGACACAAAGCATCTTAGAGCTTTACAAAGGCACACAGACTTCACATCAGCTATTGAGCGCGGGTCCATCCGTTTATTTTTTCTTTAACCTTGATTCTTACCAAAGTGTTTAAGGCAATTTACTCCCCTTTGGAGACCCTGTAGCCAAACATCACAGAGTGGTGTCAAATAGCGCAAGACCCTCCCTCTACTTACACCTTATCTCTCACATATCCCTATACGGCAGCGCAGGTTCCAATTAACCATTTTAGATTTACTAAGCCAACAAATTGTTGGAAAAGAGTTACTCAAAAGTGTCTAACCCTGCACCAGATTTATCATCCAGCCTGAGCCAATAGGCTTAGTAAATCTTCCCAAGTGTGCCTAAATAACCTGTTACCTCTGGTACAGACTGTGCTCTCATTCAGAGACTGCAACTACTGTGTTACGGAAGTGGATGTAGATCCACTGAGCAGATTTTGCTTTGGGTTACTCCTAAGGATTTTAACTAAGTGGCCCCCTGGTCACCCTTTAACCACTAAACCGGGATATGGCCTGTGTTCTGCAAGGTACAAAGCCCGGCTCAGTGCCTACAGCCTATTAGGGGAACAGGGAAGGGAGACGCCTCTCCCTTGCCCTGGTGCAGCGTTCATCTGTATCACTATCCTGAGGACTGCGATACAGATTAATGTAGGGAGATGAGTGATTCTACAACTGCAGCGCTCATCTCTAGCTGCCCTGCCGCCGCCAGAGCACCAGATTGAGATTCAGCCGGTAACACAGTTCTCCAATCTGGCTGTAATTTTAATAACCGGATCTGGAAAACCAGAGAGAAGTGGCTGAATCCCATGCCTGATCGCAACCGCCTGCATCGGGATGTGGGAGAGCAAGAGGAATGCAGACGGTGACAGAGAGCAGAACACAGGTAAGTATTTTTTTGCTTACGCTACTTTCACACTGGTGTTTTGGCTTCTCACAAGCGGTCCAAAACGGATCAGTTTTGCCCTTAATGCATTCTGAATGTCTAAAGATCCGCTCAGAATTCATCAGTTTGGCTCTGTTCCGCCTCCATTCCGCTTTGGAGGCGGACACGGTGTCCGTCTGACAAAACTGAGCCAAACCGATCCGTCCTGACACACAATGTAAGTCAATAGGGATGGATCCATGTTCACTGACACAATATGGCACAATAGAAAATGGCTCCGTCCCCCTTGACTTTGAATGGTGTTTTTGGCTATGTTAAAGATAATACAAACGGATCCGTTCTAAACAGATGCATGCGGTTGTATTATCTGAACGGATGCGTTTGTGCAGATACATGACAGATCCGCACCAAACACGTGTGAAAGTAGCCTCAAATGTATGTACTCTGGCTGTACTTAGGGGGGGCGGGGGGTGATGGGGAGCATTATATTTACTACAGAGTGGGACAGTCTATATATTAGGCGGCATTCTACAGAAAAGAGCATTTTATATACTATAAAGGTTTATAATACAGAAGGTGCCATTCTATATACTACACAGGGAACATTCTACAGTAGGGTTAATTTATATACTACAGAGGGGGCACAATACATAATACAGAGGGGGACATTATATATACTAGAGAGGGAGCATTCTACAGAGGTGGACATTTTATATATTGCAGAGGGAGCCATTATATATACTATCAAAACAAAGAGGGCATTATACTATGGAGGGGGGTTGGATGAGAGCATTATACATCCTAGCACTTAGAGATGGCCCGAACTATCCGCCGGCGAACAGTTCCCTGCGAACATAGCTTGTTCGCGTTCGCCTCAGCGGGCGAACATATGCGATGTTCGGTCCGCCCCCTATACATCATCATTGAGCAAACTTTGACCCTGTACCTCACAGTCAGCAGACACATTCCAGCCAATCAGCAGCATACCCTCCCTCCCAGACCCTCCCACCTCCTGCACAGCATCCATTTTAGATTCATTCTGAAGCTGCAGTCTTAGTGAGAGGAGGGAGAGTGTAGTTGCTGCTGATGTAATAGGGAAATCGATAGCTAGGCTAGTGAATTCAGTGTCCACTCCAGTCCTGAAAGACTCATCAGATCTCTGCTGTAAGGACAGCATCCTGATAGCACCCCAAAAAGCCCTTTTTAGGGCTGCTACATTAGTCTGCTTTTTTTTTTTTTCTCCATATATATATTGCAGTTCCCTGGCCTGCCTGTGTGTGAGGAGCTGCAGGCCCACAGACTGTAGTGTGCCCACCGCCAGTGCCCACCCCTGTCATTCCGTGTGGCACAGGAGTTTGCATCAAAAAAAGGCATTTAATTTTTACACTTTAACCCCTTAAGGACGAAGGGCGTACATGTACGCCCTTCGTCCGCACTTTAAAGATGGCGCCCGCTCCCGCACGGAGCGGGCGCATGAGCTGCGGGTAAATGCTTGATTCATCAAGCTGACACCCGCAGCTCATGTCCGCGACCGGCAGCGATGCCGATCGCGGACATTTAACCCTCAGATGCCGTGGTCAATCCTGACCACGGCATCTGATGGAGCACAAACCGAAAGTTTCACTTTCGGTTTGTGCTCCGGCTCCCTGATGGCCACAAGGGGAGCCGGAGCATGGATTTAGTACCCTAGGTTTCTGTGAATGAAACCTAGGTTACTACTAGTATTCCTATGGAGCCTATGACTGTAATAGGCTCCATAGGAAATATGCGATTTTTCATATATTCCAATGCTATTGCATTGGAATATATGAGAATAGCAATCTGATGATTGCATCTTATAGTTCCCTATGGGAACTATAAGAAAGTGGTAAAAAAAAAAAAAAAAGTTTAAAAATAAAAATTAAATAAAAAAATAAAAAATTCAAATAACCCCCTTTCCCCAAAATGAAAATAAAATAAATAAAAAATAAAAAAATTACACATAATGGGTGTTGCAATGTGCGAAAACGCCCATACTATAATAATATTAAAAAATATTCACCATACGGTAAACATAAAAACGAAAAAAAAGCGTCCAAATGGCTAATTCGCCATTTTTGGACGCTTCATTTCCTAAAAAAAAATGAATAAAAAGTGATGAAAACATCATACGCACCCCATAATGGTATCAATTAAAAGTTCAGATTGCCCCGCAAAAAATGAGCCCCTACACTGCTCCGTACGCATAATTACAAAAAAGTTATAGGGGTCAAAACATGGCGACAAAAAAATAAAATAAAAAAATTCCCAATTTTAATTTTTTTTTCACTATCAAAACGCAAGAAAAACTATACATATTAGGTTTCCCACTACATCACATGCAAAAATAAATGGTAGCGTTAAAAAGTACAACTTGTCCCGCAAAAAACAAGCCGTCATATGGCTATGTGAGCGGAAATATAAAAATGTTATGGCTTTTGGAAGGCAGGGAGCGCAAAACAAAAACGCAAAAATCCCAAAACCCCCGGTCCTTAAGGGGTTAATCTAAGGTTAGTTGCCTGCCAGTGTGTGTCAGGCTGACTTCCACTGACTGTAGTGTGCCCACTGCCAGTGCCCACCACTCACACCGTGTGGCACAGGACTTTGCATTAAACAAAGGCATTTCATTTTTACCCTTTAATCTAAGATTAGTTGCCTGCCAGTGTGTGTCAGGCCGACTTCCACTGACTGTAGTGTGCCCACTGCCAGTGCCCACCACCACTCATACCGTGTGGCACAGGCATTTAATTTTTACACTTTAGTCTAATTTCAGTTGCTTGCCTGCTGCCAGTGTGTGTCAGGCCGACTTCCACAGACTGTAGTGTGCCCACTGCCAGTGTCCACCACTCAAACCGTGTGGCACAGGCATTTAATTTTTACACCTTAGTCTAATTTCAGTTGCTTGCCTGCTGCCAGTGTGTGTCAGGCCGACTTCCACAGACTGTAGTGTGCCCACTGCCAGTGCCAACCACCACTCATACCGGGTGTGACAGTAAATTGCATGGTGCAGACGCAGTGACCGTGGATTAAAACAAAGGGGAGGGAGCCAGCGTTTTTTTAACCATCTCCCCGTTCGAAGAAATCAATTCAATTCACCTTTCGGGGACCCTTGGTGTTGTACGTGGCTGGGTGGAGGAAGAAACCTTCAATGACATCACCGGGACGTGGCTAGCTTGGTATCCAACCTTGTGCAAATGGGGAGTTTGCGGTTGTGCAAATGAACTGTTTGCGGTGCATTAAAAGGGGAGTTTGGTCTGTCAATGTCTGTGAAGCGGGCGTAACCCTTACACTACCTGATCGATACAACATCATACCTGATCGTATACACACACTGGATGTTTTAAAGCACGTTATTCCAAACAATTTAGGAATGTTACGTGATTTATGCCCTTTATGGATTAAAACCCGACTCTGCGTCCACTACGTAATTTTCCATAGGAGTTCTGCCATGGATCCCCCTCCGGCATGCCACAGTCCAGGTGTTAGTCCCCTTGAAACAACTTTTCCATCACTATTGTGGCCAGAAAGAGTCCCTTTTGTTTTTAAAATTCGCCTGTCTATTGAAGTCTATGGCGGTTCGCCCGTTCGCGAACATTTGCGGAAATTCGCGTTCGCCGTTCACGAACTGAAAATTTTATGTTCGCGACATCACTACTAGCACTATGGGGGTATTATACATATGGGCAAAGGGGTGCATTATATGTAGTGGCACTACAGGGGAATTATAATACAGGGGGGCACTACAGCATAAATACTGGGGGGCATTATAACTATGTTTAGTATTGTGGGTACTTTGGGGGCATTATTATTCGGCATAACATGGGGGGCATTACTACTAATGGGGTTGCCATTGGGGGTACACTATTACTATTGGGGTCAGTCTGTGAGCACTATTACTATTGAGTGATTTTCTCTAAGGTACTATAATACAGTATAGTATTGGGGAGCACAGTGGGCACAGTATTGGGGGTAGCAGAAGGATGTCAATGTTGGGGCACCAGGAGGAGAAGGATGATGTAAAAGTGAGGAATCTAAGATGTCATTGTGTCAAACTCTACTGAGATCAGACGCGGCTGAAATGATTTGTTAAGGTGGTCTGGTCCGAATGGGGAAAATGAGGAAAGAAAATGTCTACGTCAGAGGAGACATCACTGGATATAAGAGGCATGTGGTGCTATATTCTCCTGTATGTGTTACAGCGCCATATGTAATGTCCATTATATGGATGCGGGGAGAGGTTGGATTGAACATTTGGAGGGGGATTTTAATCTTAACCACAGGCAGCAGAAACGCTGGAACTGGCCCTGGCATTGCTAAACTATTTGACATCATACCACCTAATAGAGGAAAAGGCAATATGGGGGGGGATGCACTCCTGTGAAGTTATCAGCTGGAGAGTACTACATGACAGGTCATTTAGGCAACACTAACAGCACATCCAATCCCAATATCGCAAAGAGATAAGACCACCCCAGGGACATGCGAATGTTCATGCATTTCAACTCAACCTAGATGGCCACAGAGGGTAAACAGGAACAGTAAGGGTCCATTCACGGATCCGCAACCATTATGGGCGAATCCTGAAATTAAAAGGGTGTAGCTAAGTATTAGGGTACTTTCACACTAGCGTTTTGGATTCCGTTTGTGAGATCCGTTTCAGGGCTCTCACAAACGGTCCAAAACGGATCAGTTCAGCCTCAATGCATTATGATTGGATAAGGATCCGTTCAGAATGCATCAGTTAGGCTCCGTTCCGCCTCTATTCCGTTTTGGAGGCGGACACCAAAACGCAGCATGCAGCATTTTGGTGTCCGTCTGAAGAGGCGGAGCCTAATGGATCCGTTTTTTTTTACAATGTAAGTCAATGGGGACGGATCCGTTGTCAGTGACACAATATGGTGCATTTGAAAACGGATCCGTTCCCCATTGACTTTCAATGTAAGTCAAAACGGATCCGTTTTGGACTTTGTCATTTTTCTTTAAAGCTAATGCAAACGGATCCGTTCTGAACGGATACAAACGTCTGCATTATAGGTGCGGATCCGTCTGTACAAATAAACAGACGGATCCGCACCAACGCTAGTGTGAAAGTACCCTTAGCGTATAATCAGAATGAGCATGTTAGAAGGTTTGGATTGTCTTGGAAAGATGACTTTCTATCTCGTTAAAGGGCGCCTGTCATGTTATACAGTACATACAGTTTTATATGTGGGCAGCACTGTATATACCTGGAGGAGCTGAGCTGACTGATATACTGTATGGCTGGGGGGGATATTCAGTATACCTTGCATTTTATTCATATACATCTCTGCTCTTTCTAGTCTTCGGAAACCTGCGGGAGGTCCTAATTCGTTACAGATATCTCTGTATGTACACTGTTATAGAGAAGGATGTCAGTCATTGAGTAAGACTGCTCACTGGACTTCTAATCATGGAAGTAGCAGGAACTTAAATAAAAAATTAGGGTCCATTCACACGTCTGCATTTTGTAGGACGGAATTGCGGACCCATTAATTTGAATAGGGGCAGACGATATCCCACCCATTCCCGAAAAAAATAGAACATGTCCTATTCTTGTCCGCAACTGCGGACAAGAAAAGGCATTTTCTATGTAGTGCCGGCGATGTGCGGTCCGCAAATTGCCAGGAATGACCTGTCCATTTTTCTTTGTGTGCTGAAAGTGTTAATGCTCCCAGCTGCCATAATAAACCTTACTCTTCCTAAATATTGCATTTCTTGAGAGTGATATATTGTACAACAAGATTACTATGCCAGTTTTTGGAATAAAAAGGTTGCTATATATTTTTTTTTTTTTTGCAACTTTTTTAATGCCTGTGAGACAATATTTTGTCACAAGGGTGTTTTTATGCCTTCCTTACCACCTGGGAGTGGTGGGGGCTAAGCTGGGACTGTAAAGCTCTGCAAAATATGTCAGTACTATATAAATAAGTAAAATAAACATGTAAGGTGGTTTCTTAACCATTCCTAATTCTTTCTTTACCACAAATAGGACATTTTTTGGGCCCCATTGAAATTTATGGGTCTGCATTCGATCCACAAAAAATGAGGAAAACAATATACAGTCGTGCATAGGTCTTAGAATGTAAATCTGTTTTCCTTAGTCCTGGTAGCAGCACAAGGCTCCCGCATTATGATGTCAGTCTGCCAATAAAGATTTAAAATACAAAAAGGAGATGGTTGGCACTCTTTATATATAGTGCTCAGGTGTAATTAAAATTTTACACCTTTCCTAATTTAGCACCCTGCAAATCCAACTCAAAGAGAGCTCCCTATATATTGTATTGCTGACAGGACTAAGGGAAAACGGATCACGGTACATTATAAATCTAATGCTTTTCACAATAAATAATTTTTATTAAGTAAACATCCCCAAATAACAGGTAAAAATGACAATACATTTCTAACATTGCAGAAAAACACTAAAACATGTACCACAGAATAGCATAGTGAGATTTTACAGCTTGGTTTGATAAAAATATCTCATACAGCATGCTGACCTAAATAAAAAAAGTTTTACTGTAGAAGCAACATTGAAAATTTCTTTATAAATGGCCAAGTTCTCAAGGGATAAAGGAAACATTGGAAATGTCCCCATAATATCCACATTTGAAAATAATAACTCATCTGTAGATTTAGCAAGGCATTGAATGAGTTAACTGTGTCTAGGCACGCCTCTAAACTATGAGGTTGGATGACTTTCACAGCTTTCCCTTCCGTAGGAAGCAGTGATCACCTTTGTCTACACCACCAGAGACAATGAATATAATTCTAGAAATCCTTCTGCTGCTCCTCACCATTATCTACTCATACCTGGAGTCTCTGGTGAAGTTATTCATCCCTGTGAAAAGAAAATCAGTGAGTGGAGAAATTGTACTCATCACTGGTGCTGGCCATGGCATAGGAAAGATCACAGCAACAGAGTTTGCAAAACTTCACAGCGTCCTGGTGTTATGGGACATTAATAAGGTGAGATATACTATATCGCAAAGGTTAGATCTGTTATCATCGTCGGGACATAGGGTAAGCAAAGGTAGTCGGAAGTCCGAGGGGGGAGGCACCTCATATCAGGAATGAGTGGGAGATGTTTGCAGCCCCCCTATGGGTCTTGTCAAGCTACTGGTTTCTTAAAGAGGTTGTGTCACCAGCAAATGGCATTTATCATGTAGACAAAGTTAAAGTTAATACAAGGCACGTACTAATGTATTGTGATTGTCCATTTTGCCTCCTTTGCTGGCTTGATTCATTTTTAAGTCATATTATACCCTGCCCGTTGTCATTGGGTTACAATCACTGTTCCGTATGCATAGGTATGCATGTGCAGCAGGTCCTTTCCCTGTCAGCGCTGCCATGGTGGCCCGAACCCTTGCAAACAAGCAATGTATAATGCAATAGAAAAATGTATCCAGCCAGCAAAGGAGACAATATAGATAATAACAATACATTAGTAAGTGCCTTGTATTAACTTTCTCTACATGACAAATGTCATTTGCTGAAGTTACACAACCCTTTTCTCTTTTTATTGAATCCAGTGATCCTCCATGAAATGTAAGTGTATTTTGGGGTAAATGTAATGTGTACGTGTGTGTAATGTGCACTCATATATATGTTAGTATGTAAGTATATATATATATATATATATATATATATATAAAATCAAAAAGCAAGCGGCACTCCAAAATTGAAATAAATGATAAAAAGTTTAATCACCCATGTGGAATCGCAACGTTTCGGCTCCAAACTGAGCCTTTTTCGATATATATATATATTGCATTTGTTTTTATGTATGTAGCATTATGTATTCTTAGACAAGGTTTACATACATCATAATGATTATTGACTGTCAATTATAAAAAGGATCCCAGCAATCAATCATAAAACCCCAGTTTATCAATGATCTTGATTGCCCACACCATCATAAAAATTATGAGTAAATGAACAGTAAATTCTGTATAAGATAGCCAGCACCTCCAAATGTCATCTATATATATAAAGAAGGACGTATATATGTATGTATGTTTGTATGTATGTTCCACCATCACTCAAAAACGCAACCATTGATTTCAACGAAACTTGGTATACACATCCCTTGCTATCTAGAAAGAAATCTTCTCACAGCTCTCTAGGACGTACTGTTCCTGAGATATTCCCAAAAAATACCTGAATTAGCCAATACAAGCCTGCAAGTCCTTCTCTTCATATCCCAACTGCCATACACACAGTCACGTGTCTCTTATCAGCCAATAGAAGCTCGCAGGCCCTTAGTGGGGAATGAATGGAACACATAGCCCCCACTCAGTAATTTTTATAAGTCCCCTAATGAGTTAAAATACTAATAAAAAATAGGGCATAATAGAGGCACAAAGTCACCTAGGTTCCATCTGGGGTTGCCTCTTTCTGAGGCAGTTGCTCTGAGCAGGGCCGGTGCAAGGATTTTTGCCGCACTAGGCAAAAGAAAAGTTTGCCGCCCCCCCCCATGTGACATCACAATGCCCCACCCATATGATCTGCCAAATTAAAGGGGTTCTGCAGTTTATTTAAACTGATCGACAGGGGTCCGATACCCGGGACCCCGCCAATTAGCTGTTTGAGAGGGCAGCAGCGCTGGCATTAGCGCCTCAGCCTTCTCGCAGTGACGTCATGATTAGTATCATTGGCCTGGGTGAGGCAAAGCTTCATTAAAGTGAACAGAGCTTAGCTGCGCCAAGGCCAGTGATACTAATCGTGACGTCTCTGCGCCTGCAGTAAACAGCGAGAAGGCTGCCAGTGTCGGACCCCGCCGATCAGTTTAAATAAACTGCAGAACCCCTTTAACTAACGCCAGTTCCCCCCCATGTCATTCTCTTCCCCCCATGTAATTCTCTCTCCTTTTCTTGTCATTCTCCCCCCATGTCAGTTTCTCTCCCCCCATGTAATTCTCTCTCCTTTTCTTGTCATTCTCTCCCCCATGTCATTTTCTTCCCCCCATGTCATTCTCTCCCCCCATGTAATTCTCTCTCCTTCTCTTGTCATTCTCCCCCCATGTCATTCTCCCCCATGTAATTCTCTCTCCTTTCTTGTCATTCTCCCCCATGTCATTCTCTTCCCCCCATGTCGTTCTCTTCCCCCCATATAATTCTCTCTCCTTTTCTTGTCATTCTCCCCCATGTCGTTCTCTTCCCCCCATGTCATTCTCCCCCATGTCATTCTCTCTCCTTTCTTGTCATTCTCCCCCCCCTGTCATTCTCTCCCCCCATGTCGTTCCCCCATGTAATTCTCTCTCCTTTTCTTGTCATTCTCCCCCATGTCATTCTCTCCCCCATGTCATTCTCTCCCCCATGTAATTCTCTCTCCTTTTCTTGTCATTCTCCCCCATGTCGTTCTCCCCCCATGTAATTCTCTCTCCCTTTCTTGTCATTCTCCCCCCATGTCATTCTCTTCTCCCCATGTCGTTCTCTTCCCCCACCATGTCGTTCTCTTCCCCCCTTTTCATCTCTTCACCCCCTTGTCATCCTTATTCTCAACCCCCTTTGTCATCCTCTTTCTCAATCACCCCCCATGTCATCCTCTTTCTTAATCACTCCCCCCTTGTCATCCTCTTTCTCAATCACCCCCTTGTCATCCTCTTTCTTAACCCCCCTTGTCATCCTCTTTCTTAATCCCCACCCCCCACTACTTCTGGTGTAGCGTGGCCGAGCTGTATGCTCCACGGGTACAGGAGCTTTAGTCTCCTGTACCCGGGCGGACTGATAGGAAGCACACACTGTATGCACACCTCCTGTCAGTCCGGCCGGGTACAGGAGACAGATGCTCCTGTACCGCGGACCATACAGGGCTCGGCCAGGCTACAATGAGGGACTGACAGGAGGGAGCGCTGAGCGCTTCCCTCCTGTCAGCCCCTCTCCTCTTGCTGCGCCCGGGAGGTGCGCCCTCATGGACGCGCCAGCCCGGGCAGTGCTGCAGCCGTCTGAGGCTCTCTATAGAGCGCTCGGGCGGCTGCAGCATGAGGGGGGGCGGCGCTCCTAGCAGCGTCCCTTCCCAAGGGGCGCTCTACGCGGCTGCCTAGTCAGCCTATAGGACGCGCCGGCCCTGGCTCTGAGAGACTACACCCAAAGGAAATCTAGGGTGAATTCTAGGGTAAGCTATTCGGTACACCTGCTGTGTATTTTTGAATCTGGCCGCTAACCTAAAACCAGACTTAAAGGGGTTGTCTCAATTTAGCAAATGGCATTGATCATGTGGACACAGTTAATACAAGGCACTTACTAATGTATGGTGATTGGCCATATTTCCTCCTTTTATGGCTTGATTCATTTTTCATCTCATTATACCCTGCTTGATTCTATGGTTATAACCAGGCTAAAATCCAGCAGTGGTGGCCGTGCTTGCACACTATAGGTAAAAGTGCCTTTTTCTATTATGTGCAAGAACGGCCACTGCTTCTGGATTGCGGGGTGGTTGTAACCCCTGGATAGGAGCAGTGTATAATGTGATGGAAAAATGAATGAAGCCAGCAAAGGAAGCAATATGGAAAATAACAATATATTAGTAAGTGCCTTGTATTAACTTTCTCTAAATGATATATGCCATTTACTAAAGTGAGACAACCCCTTTATGAAACATCAGAACCATGGTAAGAATTTTGGCCTAGGCCATGTGACCGATGAATGATGAACTTGTTGTCACTGGCCTAAGGAAAGTAGAGAGAAGGCCGCAGCGCTCACAGGAGCACCGGTGCCTTCTCAAACAGCTGATCGGCGGTCTCGGGTGTCAGACCTCACCCATCAGATTCTGATGACCTATCCTGAGGATATGTCATCAGTAAAAACTTTGAAAACCCCTTTGAAACTGGGGGCTAAGTGGTAACTTCTGTTGTACGACTATCATAACTCCTGTGCAACACACCCGCTGTCTTAGGACCACGTTTGACTCAGATCTTTCCTTTGTTCCCCATATTCAATCACTTGCACGCGCTTGTCGTCTGCACCTCAAAAATATCGCCAAATCGCGCCTTTTCTTACAGTGGAAACGGCAAAAGCTCTTGTTGCTTTGATTCATTCTTGTCTTGACTACTGCAACTCATTACTAATCGGTCTCCCTCTCACTAAACTCTCCCCTCGAAAGTCAATATTAAAGCAAAACTTCGTGGCACTCTGCTATGGTTAATGCTGAGAGTCAGGTTCCCACCCCGTTCACAGCAAATGGATACTCCAGCAATTCAGTTGCAAAATTGTTGATCTTTATTAGAAATGCGGCTGTACAAATAAAGTGACGTTTCGGCTACATATGGCCTTTTTCAAACTACAGCAAGAAAAAAATAAACGTGAATCAAAAGGAATATACCAGGACAGTGGCTGTAAGCAGATGTAACAGCAAGGATAGTTTTGTATGTAATTCCACAAAGTATGAATCCAAAGGATCAAATCAGATAGGGTCCAGAGATCCAAGCGAAAAGACCATATATTGGTGATAAGGAAGATGACAGCCGACTGAGTGACAGTAATTAAATACAGTATTTACAATATAACATACGCGTTATATACAAATGGAGCCTCGGAATGTGCTCCTTGTCATGTAGCATCACGAGCAAAGGTGTACAAGATAACCCCGATTGCTATGCGGTATATTGCCAAACATCAGTGCAGATAAAATGTAATCTCCATTTTCCTTTAATTCTTGCGGAATACCTAAAGGGTTAACAGAGTTTGTAAAATCAGTTTTGAGTAACTTGAGGAGAGTAGTTTCTACAATGGGGTCATCTATGGGGGGTTTCCACTGTGTAAGCCCCACAAAGTGACTTCAGAACTGAACTGGTTCTAAAAAGTGGGTTTTGGACATTTTCTTAAAAAATGATTCCAACATAAAGTAGAAATATGGGGAATGTAAAGTAATAAATATTTTAGGAGGTATCGCTTTGTTTTAAAAGCAGAGAAATAAAAAAAATTGCAAATTTTTTTTTTTTTCAGAAATAAAGGTGAAATATATTGACTAAAATTTATGACTGTCATGAAGTACAATGTGTCACGAGAAAACTATCTCAGAATGGCTTGGATAAGTAAAAGTGTTCCAAAGTTTTGACCACATAAAGTGACACGTCAGATTTTCAAAAATAAGCCTGGTCACGAAGGTGTAAATGGCCCGCTCATTAAGGGGTTAAATGACATGTTCCCTTATATACTTGCTAAAGCAGTTGTTTCATAGCATTGCATGCTTCTTCTTCCAGTAATTAGAATACCAAAAAATAACAAACGTAAACCAACATGTCAACTCGTCAACCTCACCGAAGATAGCAAACCACACATATAATATACAAAAAAATCTTCTTTATTAAATACATCCAAAAAGTATACAAACTGTCAATATACATTAGTAAAAGTGATGCAAGTAAGTGCTATGAGCCATTATCCCCCCGAAAAGGGTTAGCATGCATTACATCTGTTGAACACCTAACCACTTCATGTGCATTGTAATTATCAACCTGATATTTATATATTGGTATACTCAAAGGTGGGGGTGTAACATTAATAATAGCATATTGCCCGATATTATTAAATGGAAAGTGAAACCCAACCAATCCTGATACCCCTAGTACCATAAAATAGATAAAATGTCCCCCAATATTCTTCCATCCAGCAATTGGTTCCAAACCATATCCATTCAGTATCACAATACCACCTATATAATCACCCTCGCAGAGGGATAAGAGAAAATAAAATATATTTATAGCCCCTTCCCAGATGGTTGATACACTACTTGTGTATCCCAATTACGATTGATTCAGTAGATTATGATCATATTTAGAGCCACTTTGCTGGATGTGGGCAACTAGCCCTATATTAAGATGGCAGGACTGACACACAGATTGGATGATGGTGGCATAGGGACCCGCCTCTTGTTGTGGGCGGATAACGGGCCTTGGTGGAGGATTGACCTCCCCCTAGTTCATGTGATCTGATCGGGACTCTAGGCATGATCTCGCCGTTATTTGGAGTAACTTGCACCGTATGCGGTGTGATCTATCACCCCTCCCCATCTACAGGTGATTGTGGGATTATAGAGGAGGGGGAATAGCTTCCAGCTGTAGAGTGGGTATAGATGATTTGAATATAACCCAGATAGACGTGCCCCTTTAAAAAAAGCAAGGCGAAACGTACGTCAGGGGAAACCTTATTCCTCCCTGGCTTTGGGTGACTATGCCTATGTGATTTGTCTATACCTTGAGCTGCACATTGGTTGGGTTTCAGAGCCGGCTCTTGGAATGGATGGAGGTTTGATCGCATATCCCAGCCATGTTTTGCAGCTCATAATTAGAGACATTATACTTTCCATTTAATAATATCGGGCAATATGCTATTATTAATGTTACACCCCCACCTTTGAGTATACGAATATATAAATATCAGGTTGATAATTACAATGCACATGAAGTGGTTAGGTGTTCAACAGATGTAATGCATGCTAACCCTTTTCCGGGGCATAATGGCTCATAGCACTTACTTGCATTGCTTTTACTAATGTATGTTGACAGTTTGTATACTATTTTGATGTATTTAATAAAGAAGATTTTTTTTGTATATTATATGTGTGGTTTACTTTTTCCAGTGAGGTTCTTCCAGTAATTGCCATGCTCTGTTTCACTTAAATGATTTTTGTTGGGTGTATACCAGTATAGAGTATTTATGCCAAGATTTACATAGGCGTTTGCAATACTTTTATGAGTAGGACACACGCCCAAAATAATCTGTTCTTTTTATAATCTATTTTCTCAGACATAAAACTAAAAGTCTTTTATATTTTATGTTTGTCCCATATCATCATTTGAAATTTTCACCTTGTTTTCAGTATTTTTGTGGTATGTGGACTTCAATTTTTGTTTCATATAGAGCTGCTTCTGTGTACTATACATCCCAACAATCCTGGATCTTGCAGGATAGTCCCGGATTTTGGCCCCGGGACGTCTGAAGTATGTCCCAATTTCAACTGCATCTTAGTCCTGAGGATGAAGATACAGTTGAAAACAATGGTGAAGCAGGGAGCTTTTAGCTCCACCAGTCCCCAGTCTGTGTTCTCCTCATAAGCAGGCACAATGCAGTAATGCCATCCTCCTGCTGAGCTGGACGGGAGAGTCCACAGGCCAAGGATGATTCCTTAATCTGTGAGCTCAGCAGGTGTAAAAGCGTCACTGCATTGTGCTTGCTGCTGGGGAAAGCATAATGTACCCTGTTCATCGCTGGAATGGGGTTAGGTGAGTATTACTTTTTTATTTTATTAACAACACAGGGGCAGCACTAAGGTAAGGGGGCTCTAAGGGGCAGAATTATTGTAAGGAGGACACTAAGGAAGCGTAACTACTGTAAGGGGAATAATTGGGTATGTATAGACAAGCACAGGGGTTAGAGGAATGTCTTACTGTAATGAACATTTTTAGAAAGGCCTGCTCTGCACACTGCTGCTGTTGTCCCTCTATGGGCACCAACAGTTGGGTGCTATGGTATTACATATGCTATACAGGGTAGGTTTTGTTCACCTTGACCATGAGCCTCACATTTACTGTTTACGTCAAATGTAATCGAATGAAAGACAAAAGACCATACTCTTGGCTACTGTTAAGCTGGTCTACATCGGTAATATGCAGTATAGTTTTTTCATAATGGGAGTCAATAGGTAGCGTGTGCCACTGTATGCCTATTCAGTGTCATGCTTCAAAGCCTTCTGTTGGAGATACAGTTGTGTTCAAAATTATTCAACCCCCACTGAAATTGAGTGTTTTGGCCAGTTTGACATTGATTTTGATAATTTCAGTCATCTTGTTTACAATTAAATCAAAGAGGCACTTGTAAGTCAGACAAATATAACATAACATTTATAATGAAATAACCACAAATGTCTTTTCTGTGCTCACATCATTATCAGTTTTATTCAACCCCCAAGTGACATTCAATCTTAGTACTTAGTACAACATCCTTTTCCAGTTATAACAGCTTTTAAAAGTGAAGCATAGCTTGACACAAGTGTCTTGCAGCGATCTACGGGTATCTTAGCCCATTCTTCATGGGCAAAAGCCTCCAGTTCAGTCACATTCTTAGGCTTGCGCACTGCAACTGCTTTCTTTAAGTCCCACCAGAGGTTCTCAATCGGATTTAAGTCTGGTGACTGCGATGGCCACTTCAAAATGTTCTAGCCTTTAATCTGCAACCATGATCTAGTGGACTTGGAGGTATGCTTGGGATCATTGTCCTGTTGAAAGGTCCAACGTCTCCCAAGTCTCAGGTTTGTGACGGACTGCATCACATTTTCATCCAATATCTCCTGGTACTGAAGAGAATTCATGGTGCCTTGCACACACTGAAGCTTCCCTGTACCTGTAGAAGCAAAACAGCCCCAAAGCATGATTGACCCCCCGCCATGCTTCACAGTAGGCAAGGTGTTCTTTTCTTCATAGGCCTTGTTCTTCCTCCTCCAAACATAGCGTTGATCCATGGGCCCAAACAGTTCTAATTTTGTTTCATCAGTCCAGAACACTATCCCAAAACTTTTGTGGTTTGTCCACATGACTTTTGGCATACTGCAGTCGACTCTTCTTATTCTTTGGAGACAGCAAGGGGGTGCGCCTGGGAGCTCTGGCATGGAGGCCTTCATTACGCAGTGTGCCCCTTATTGTCTGAGCTGAAACTTCAGTAGCCGCATCTGACAAATCTTTTTTCAGTTCCTCAGCAGTCACACGGGGACTTTTCTCCACTTTGCGCTTCAGGTAGCACACAGCAGTCGAAGTCAGCATCTTCTTTCTGCCACGACCAGGTAGCGTTTCAACAGTGCCCTTTGCCTTGAATTTGCGAATGATGCTTCCTATGGTGTCTCTTGGTATGTTTAACATCTTTGCAATCTTCTTATAGCCATTGCCCTTCCTGTGAAGAGAAATCACCTCTTCTCTTGTCTTCCTGGACCATTCTCTTGACTTCACCATGTCTGTAAACACACCAGTAAATGTCTAGAAGGAGCTGAGTATCACAGTCATTTTACATCTGCCTAATTGGTGCTTATTCTGCTTGATTGCTGCTCCATGACATCCAGAGGTGTTTTCAATACCTGATCGAAAACACTTTAATGAACCTCTGTTCTTAAGAGTGGTCGTCTTTAAGGGGTTGAATAATTGTGTCAATGAAGAAATCACAAAAAAAACATTTAATACTGTATTAAAAAAACAATTGATGTCATTTTAGTTGCATTTGGTTCTTTAAAAAGTCCTTGTAAGATTTCATTCTGAACACAATTACAAATGTACACTAAATTCCCTAAAACCCTTTACAGCATTGGGGGTTTAATAATTTTGAACACAACTTTATATGCTAGGCCAGTGATGGGCGAACTACGGCCCGGCGGTCCTTTTTGTCCAGCCCGCAGAGCTGCACTGCGATGGGAAGCTAATTTATTCACTTCACTTGCTGCTGACGTAATTGCAGAAAAGCGCCGTAATCTTGCACAGGCGCACTGGATACAGTAGTCTGCGCCCGTGCAGACTACTGACAGAGGCATCAACGAGCGAAGTGCGCATGCGCCATCTTCCAGCGCACCTCGCTTGACGATGCCTCTGCCAGTAGTCCGCACGGGCGCAGACTACTGTATCCAGTGCACCTGCGCGAGTAGAGCATTAATAGTGGTATAATTTAAGCAGAGTGTTGGGGGTCACTAGATGACACTTATGGGGATCTGTGGATGACATTTAGGGGATCTCTGGATGACACTGTTATGGGGGATCTGTGGATGACACTTATGGGGATCTGCGAATTGCAACAACAAAGCTAGCTCCAGACCTTTGATGCCTTAGTAAAATAGGGAGACCAACCACACTGTTCCCACTAAAATTGAAGGTGAGTTATACATACTATGTTATGAAAGAAATATATTGCATAGAAGTTTTGTACAATAACTTTTTATGCTTTTCTACCTTGAATTAAACTAAACCCTTAATGTTACGAAAACGAAATTAAATTTATATTAATTCACACAAACACCCCATCCATCTACTCTTGGTCCGGCCCCCGGACCAAGAGTAGATGCGATTAAGCCCCCGGGTTCTTAATCGGATTTAAGTCTGGTGACTGCGATGAACCCATTGTGGCCCTCGAGTCAAAAAGTTTGCCCACCTCTGTGCTAGGCAATACTCCCAAAATATATTCTCAAACTTGATATTTACACAGCCTTAGATCAAAGTACTTAGATAACTACAGCCTTGGAAATGTGCCCTATGACACAAGATATAAATGTAATTTGATAAGGTGTGTTCTGTGCTAAGGGCTGAACTGCTATTAACTGTCAAAAAAAGCTCTGTATTTGATATAGAGGCATATGATATTATTGCAGCCTGCAGTAAGGAGCTGTAGGCACTCTGTGTGCGAGTAGGTGCTCCATATGGCACCATATTGTGAGCGTATGTCCTAGAAGCAATGCTGGGAGAGATGTTCACAATTCTTGTATGCCTCATATGAAATTTGAAAAAAGAACAGTAAAGCCCCATTAAAGTCTAGGGACACAATATTTATTAGTTCCATAAGGTTTCATATAACATGGTTATATTATATGAAGCCATAACACTCCTGTGTGCTTGAGGTGTAATTGATCTAGTGTGGATATTGATTATTTCTTTAGAAATTTGGTAAAATGTAATTTGTTAAAGTGAATGTGTCACCTATAATTTTTTTCTATCAGTTAAAACCAGATGTTTCCTTCTAATCTGATTTTATTTTCTGAATGTAGACTCTTTATTTTATTTCCAGAACAGGATTATGGGGGCAGGCATCTTCCTGGGCTGTGTTTACAACATTTAGAGATATGCTTTACAGCAGCCACCATGGGTCCTAGGCACAATAGACTAGAAGGGACCTAACTGACGTTTATGGGGGATTTTCTAGGCATGTTCTGTGACTTGTGCAGAGGTCAGGAATGAGTAGATAAACTGTAACATCACTTTATTGTGAATGGTATACACTGTGATATCTATACACAGTTGCTATCTGCCGTTCTGCTAATCGTTAATTTCTAACGATAATTTGTTTTCCCTTAGTCCTAAGAGCAGCACAGATGGGGTTAACCACCCCCCGTGGACTGGCAGGACCGGCGGAATGTTTAATGAGCCCAAGACTAATAACTCAATTTAACAATTAAGTATCTCCTTAAAAAGGAGGAAGTCAACCCCCAGCCCACTGTGTTTATAGCAAGAAAAAAACTAGACTTACTAGGGTGGGAAATTTGTGTGCTGCTGTTAGGACTAAGGGAAAACAAATTATCGTTAGAAATTAACGATTCCCTTACGTCCTACCAGCAGCACAGATGGGGAGATAGCAAGAAAAACCCCTAGGGAGGGCCTTCCTGCCTGGCAGAACTAAGAAAAGTCTGCCCAAAGGCCAAAACTCAGCTAGACTGGCATCTAGTCTATAATGGGAGATGAATGTCGATTCAGAGCTCCAGGAGGCAGCTTTGCAAATCATGTTGAGAGGCAGAAGACTCCTCTCGGCAAAAGAAGTAGCCACAACTCTAGTAGAGTGGGCCTTCACGAATCCCGGAGGGTCCAGATTGTGGAAACAAAGGATTCCTTAATAGCCTCCTCAATCCACCGACTGATGGAAGGTTTGGATGCCTTATAGCCTTTAAACTTACCGGCAACAGGATTAGCAGATTCTCATCTTTCCTGAACTCCTTGATCTATCCACATAGATCCGGAGACATCTCGAGCGTCCAGAGGATGTCTAGCAGGTTCCTAGGAGGAGGTGGTAGATGTCGACAGAACCGGGAGGAATATCACCTGGTTGATGTTCTGGAAGGAAGGAACTTTAGGCCTACAATACGGGAGGAATCTAAGAAGGTCCCGGTCATGTAAGAAAATGGTAGGGCGCATGTGCTGAGAGAGCTTGAAGCTCAGAGACCCTCTTGGCCAAAGTCACTGCAAGGAGAAACACAAACTTCCAAGTGACGAACTTGATGTCCACCTCCTCTAACGGTTCAAAGGGGAGATGCTAACCCCTGAGAACTACTGCAAAACCCATTGAAAAAATGGGGTCTCAGTACTGTAGGCTTTTATCTTTCAGCTCCTTTAAGGAACCGTTTGATCAGCGGGTCCTGAGAAAAAAGCCTGTTAAGGCAAGCTGAGATGGCTGAAACTTGAACCTTCAGAGTAGAAGGGCAAGGCCTCTATCAAGGCCGTCTTGCAGGAACTGAAGGATAGCGGAGAGGGCGGATCTGCAGACGCCACCTCAGTTGAGGTACAACAGGATGAGAATATCCTCATAATACAAGAGTAGGCTCTCTTGGTAGAGTCCGCTCTAGAATGAGACAGCGTTCTCAGGACCGACTCTGAAAGCCCTTCTATTCTGGGAAGGGACTGATCAACCTCCAGGCTGTCAGGTTGAATCTGTGCAGATCTGAGCAGAGGTGAGTGTCCCACGACACCAGGGTCTGCTGTGGGGAGCCTCCAATATTGTCCTCGACTCAACTGGGTGAGCTAGGTAAACCAGGATCTCTTCGGCCAAAACAGTATGATGGCTATCACCGAGGCCTGATCCTGACGGATTTTCATCAATACCCTCGGTATCATGGAAAAGGGAGGAAGATGTAAGCCAGCCTGAACCTCCAGGATATTGACAGAGCGTCTAACGCCAGGGGTTGTCCTCCCTGTAGAGGAGCAGAACCTCTCCACCTTGGCATTGAACCTTGTTGCCATGAGATCCACCTCTGGCATACCCACTTGAGGACTATCTGCTTGATTCTCCGGATGTAAAGACCACTCCACCGACGGAAGACCGCGGCTCAGCCGCTATCATATTGAGGGAGCCTTGGATGTGGATCGCAGATAAGTGGGAAGGTACAACTCTGCCTAATCCAGAATCACCCGATCTCTGACAAGAGGGAAGTGATCTCGTGCCTCCCTGCTGGTTGATGTAAAGTACCGCAGTCACATTGTCTGACTGGACTTTCACCGCTTTGCCCCGGATCTGAGGGGCTAAGTGAAGGAGGGCTAGCCGGATAGCTTGAATCTCGCGGAGATTGAATGAAAGAAGCCACTCCTGAGGAAACCAGGTCCCGTGAACTGGAGAGTCGTCTAGGTGAGCGTCCCAGCCTACTTAGGACGCATCCGTAGTCAATATGACCCAGACTGGCTGGGTCATAGACTTCCGTCTAAAAGATGGCACCACCATCTGAGGGAATACCGAGTTTGCCAAGTCAGGGAGCACAGGGAGTTTAGCCCAGCAGGGCTGCCATTCCATTAGGAGAGGACCTCCGACTGTAGAGGGCGGAGGTGCCATAGAGCCTAAGGGACTGCTTCCGCAGACGCTGACATGAGCCCCAACATCTTCATGAGAGTCCGGATTGGAACTCGCCGGGAAAGGAACTTGCCGTGTTCTGAACCCGGAATCTTCTTTCTGGAGTCAACTGGAGCGACATCCCAGTGGAGTCGATTATGAAGCCTAGATATCTTACTGAAGTCGACGGGCTCACGTTCGACTTCTACCAGCTGATGATCCAACCTAGGTGGAACAGAAAGGAGATTGTTACCTGAAGAAGTTGGGTTAGGACCGCTAGAGCAGAGGCTTTCAAAGCCAGTCGTCCAGATAAGGAATGATGGTCAGTCCTTGAAGCCTCAAAGCCGCCACCACAGAACCACCACCTTGGTAAAAATGTGAGGGCAGAAGAAAAGCCAAAGGAAGGGCAACAAACAGAAGATGCCTGACGACACCGGACACCTGGACCGTGATCCTGATATACTTCCTGGAACCAGGATGGATCGGGATGTGCAGATATGCATTCTTGAGGTCCAGGGTTGCCATCACGTCTCCAGGATTGATGGCGTGAACTACTGACCTGATGGTTTCTACACGAAACTTCACCTTCCTTATAATCGATTGAAATATCTCAGATCAATAATCATCCGGAGATCTCCTGAAGCCTTGGGAACCAGAAAAACTGGTGAATAGATCCCTAGGCCCCGTTCTCCTGCCGGAACCTCCTCCAGAGCTCCTTTGCAAATGTAGTCCTGAATGTAGGCCTCTAGGATCGCATCCTTGGCAGCTTGTAGAAGGTTGATCTTGACAAACCTGTCCAGAGGAATAGAGGTGTTGTTGACTAAATAACCGTTGAAAATGATATTCAGGACCCCGGGATCCGAGATCTCTTGGATCCATTCTTCTCAGAAGTGGGAGAGACGACTCCGACGGGTACATGAAGCTTAGGAATGGGGAAGCTTATTGGCAGGATGGCAGGAGTAACGGGAATTAACCAAGAGCCTCAAAGAGGCCCGTAGTCAGGAGGTGGATTTTCCATCTTTGGCTCCTCCACGAGAGCACCTCAAGCCCTTTCGCTGTGCTCTCCAGTCACTTTGTATTTTGAGGAATTGTCAGGGACCCAAGGCTTAAGCCAAAATGGAATATTGATCCCAGGGCCATGCTATATATAGGCCCCTGATGTTATTTGATAGTATTGTTACAGGGTGCCAAAGGCACACTTGGTCTCCCATGAGCCACAGACCTGCTGCTTAGCTTCAATAGCAGGGATTTGTGTTTGACCTTGTTCCCAGGACTTGCTTTGCTAGCGGGGAAGCTCCCTCGCTAGCTTAAACTGGAGCTGTGCGGTATCGCACAAGAAGTCCGTAGCCAGGTTGATGGTCTTGAAAGCAGCCAGTATGTCGTCCTGGAAAAAACCTCTGGTTCACATCAACTTGAATTTGATCCAGGCGAGATCGGAGGAATGTAGAGACTTCAAAAGCCGCTATGGCTGTGGAAGCGGAAGCCGCAGCTGCCGTAACACCCCGTCTTAGTGTGCACTCTGCAAGGGGGTCCTGCAGCTAGACCCATCGTCTGCAGGAACCAGAGTGCGCTTGGACAACTTGGCAATAGCCATGTCCACCTTGGGAATGGATCCCCACGAATCCACCAAGGGTTAAGCAATCGGGAACATGGATTTAAACTTCTTTGTTAAAACCGGACCTTTTCCAGGTTTTTTCCACTCTATATCATGATATCCGGATCCGGCAATCTGTATGCAAACGGATACCATTTGTAGACTGATCCGGATGCGGATCCGTCTCACAAATGCATTGCAATACCGGATTCGTCTCTCCAGTTTTCATGCGCAGACTGGATCCGTCAATGTGGTAATTTTAATGCTGGATCTGGCACTAATACATTTCAATGTAAATTAATGCCGGCATTCTGGCAAGTGTTCCGGAATTTTGGACGGAGAAAATACGGAGCATGCTGCTGTATTTTCTCTGGCCAAAAAACGTAAGAGGGACTGAACTGATGCATCCTGAACGGATTGCTCTCCATTCAGAATGCATTAGCATTAAACTGAACAGTTTTTTTTCCGGTATTGAGCCCCTAGAACGGAACTCTATGCCGCAAAAGAATAACGCTAGTGTGAAAGTACCCTTAAGCAGGCATGTCAGGACAGGTGACAGCTACTCTTAAGGAACCCCTAAAGCAGACTGCTGTTTGTGGCAGACTATAGACTCTTTACGGACTCTAGACTGCAGGCTATTGTAAAACTGCCAGCGTCTGTTATACAATAACAGATATAAATAGAGAGGTCAGTCACTGGGACTCCGAGCAGACCTTGCTGTATTTTGAAACCCACCCACTTGTAAAGTTGTAGATGAAGATAACGATATTAGGTAACTGCTCATGCTAATTTATAATAAATGTAGGTGCACAGAAAAGATAAAACACACTGAAATGTAATTCTGCCACACATAAAGCCTCATTCACACATCACTGTGTTGGTCAGTGATTTCCATCAGTGATTGTGAGCCAAAACCAGTGTTGGAGCCTCCACAGACATAAGGTTTAAGGGAAAGATCTGCACCTGGTCTGTGTTTAGAGCCGCACCTGGTTCTGGCTGAAAATCACTGACCGAACACTGACTATGTGAATGAGGCATAAGGCCCGGATAAGAGGCGGGTGCGTTGCGGGAAAATGCGCGATTTTAACGCGTGAGTGCACAGCGTTTTAATGCGTTTTGCACGCGTGTGGGAAAAATCGGCATGTTTGGTACCCTGACCCGAACCTCATTACTGAAGTTCGGGTTTGGGTTGAGTATTCTGTATATTTTATTATTTTCCCTTATAACATGGTTATAAAGGAAAATAATAGCATTCTCACTACAGAATGCTTAGTAAAATGTGCATTAAGGGGTTAAAAATAAAAAAAAGAAACTCACCATATCCACTTGATCACGTAGTTGCGATCTCTTCTTCATTCATTAGCTGTCGGCTAAAGGACCTGTGATGACGTCACAGGCTCATCGCATGGTCCAATCACATGGTCCATCACCATGGTGATGGACCATGTGAACCATGTGATGTGACGTCTACGGTTGGCTGGCACGCTAATGCACGAAGATCGCAACCTGCGCGATCAACTGGATATGGTGAGTTTATTTTTAATCCTGTAATGCACATTTTACAAGCATTCCCATGTTATAAGGAAAATAATAAAGATCGGGTCCGCCTCTTAGGAACCTTGCGAAAATCGCACTACATCTGCACCTGATTGCGGATGCTTCGCGATTTTCCCAGAGCCATTCACTTCTATGGGGCCTGTGCTGCGTGAAAGACGCAGAATATAGAACATGCTGCGATTTTCACGCCAACGCCAAAAGTGATGCGGGAAAATCACCGCTCATGTACACAGCCCCATAGAAATGAATGGGTCGGTTCAGTGCGGGTGCAATCGTCCACCTCACGCATTGCACCCGTGCTGAAAACTCGCCTGTGTGAAAGGGGCCTAAGGGTATATTTTTCCTTGGGACATAGACATACCATGGGGTGGATTTATCACGCCCTGCACTCCAAAATTCTGGCTTCAAAAAACAAACTTGGGACTTGTTGGGTCCCTTTTACATTTCTCCACCATTCACTCCAGTTTTGAAGAGTGGGTGGAGAACTGGACATGGTTAACTATGATAATAATTTTCCCTCCAGATTTATCACTAACGCCTCATGCACAAGCCGCCCGTGTGCCTTCTGCAATTTGCAGAACAGAACGGGCGGCCCATTATAGAGATGCCTATTCTTGTCCGCAAAACGAACAAGAATAGGACATGTTATATTTTTTTTGCAGGGCTACGGAACGGAGCAACGGATGCGAACAGCACTGTATGCATCTTTTGTGGCCCCATTGAAGTGAATAGATCCGCACCGAGCTGCAAAAACTGCGGCTCGGATGCGGACCAGAACAACGGTCGTGTGCATGAGCCCTAAGACTTTTATAAAAATTGCAAAAAGAGTAACACATACTCCAGTATACAGGCGGTATAGAAAAACTGGAGTAACATTTCTAGATAAAAGTGTTAAAAGATGCACCAAATTTATCAAACAGCGTGCAACATTTGCTAAATTTGGTGCCAAGTACACCAACGCAGACTCAAGGAATACGGACTTTAAATATTACCCTAATGATAAATTCCCCCTCATATCTTTATTAAAGAGCGTCTGTCAGCATGATCAAACCTAGTAAACTGGGTAGGACCAGGCTTTGGAACAGTGATGAAGTCTGACCCTGAAATCTCATGCATGCACCAGAAAGAGATCAATGGCCATGACAATCAGCGGAAACAGGTTGTTCCTGCAACATGTGCATAGATTTTTACAAACCCCATTACAATGTATTGGGCACCTTATAAAAGGGGATTTGGCTTAAAGGGGTTCTGCAGTTTGATACAACTGATGATCTATCCTCAGGATAGATCATCAGCATCTGATCGGCCGGGGTCTGACACCGAGGACCCCGCCGATCAGCTATTTGAGAAGGCAGCGGCGCTGCAGCAGCGCCACGGTCTTCACTGTTTTCCTCTGCTAGAGCCCCGCCCAGTGACGCTCACGAGCTTGTATCCAAGTGGCGTCGGCGGGGCTAAGCTCCATTCAGTGAACAGAGCTTAGCCTCGCCCACGCCACTTGGATACAAGTCGTGACGTCACTGGGCGGGGCTCTAGCAGAGGAAAACAGTTAGAAGGCCGCGGCGCTGCTGCAGCGCTGCTGCCTTCTCAAACAGCTGATCGGCGGGGGTCCCGGGTGTCAGACCCCGGCCGATCAGATGCTGATGATCTATCCTGAGGATAGAACAACAGTTGTATCAAACTGCAGAACCCCTTTAACTGCTACCTTTTCCCCATTATTTCACTGGAATTCTGGGGATGCAAATATTCCTGACAGGACTCCAACTTAAAGGTCAAGAATAATTAACCAGGCCAGCGTAGGAATGGCAGCGGTGGGGGATCATTGAAAGCGAGTATCGCTTCTTTTTTTTTTACTTTTAGCCCCCTGTGAGCCATATATATTTATAAAAAAAAAAAATTAATACTGCTGGACAACCCCTTTAAGGCCCCTTTCACACGGGCGAGTTTTCCGCGCGGGTGCAATGCGTGAGGAGGACGCATTGCACCCGCACTGAATCCGGACCCATTCATTTCTATGGGGCTGTGCACATGAGCGGTGATTTTCACGCATCACTTCTGCGTTGCGTGAAAATCGCAGCATGCTCAATTTCTGCGTTTTTACGGAAGCGCAGGCCCCATAGAAGTGAATGGGGATGCGGAAAATCGCAATCATCCGCAATCATGTGCGGATGCGTTGCGATTTTTCCCGCATGGTGTGCTATACAACCATCGGGATGTGTAACCGGTTCAGTATTATTTCACATTATAACATAGTTATAATGTAAAATAATACCCTTGGCCATCTTCCTAATGTTGAACCCAGTGCAGAATGGGTTAAAAATAATAAACTAATCATAACTTACCTGGTCCATTTGATCGAGAAGCCCGGCATCCTCTCCGTTAGCTAGCTACTAGGAAAAGGACCTGTGATGATGTCACATGGTCACATGGCCCAATCACATGCTCCATCACTATGGAGCATGTGGTTTATCTTTCAGTAAGCAGCTTTACAAAAGTCGCACGTCTTTACAAAAAAGTCGTATGTTCTATTAAAAAGTCGCATAAGATAAGCATGGTCCACCCTAGAGTGAAATTGCGCATTTTTTCTGCGACTTTTTAAATGGTCGCAATAGTAAATCTGTCTAGAGATTCATTTACATAAGAAAACACGCCACTTTCACAAAACTGGAGAGCTTAGTGCAGAGCTTGAAAAAGTAAAAAAAAAATGCGCAATTTTACAGATTGCGCATTTGTTTGCGACTTTTTGACTACATTAAAGTGACTTTAGCTAATGATAAATCTGTCCCAATGTGTTTTGTTGGTGCCTGGCTGTATTACCCTTAAATTCAGCACTTTCTTTTACAGCTATACTGTTAATGTTGTGCTTGTAATGCCATCTAATTAAGCACTTGCACTTTAATACCGTCATTCTGCGGTCAGACCACCACATTTGTGTTGTTTTTAACTTTTTTAACTTGTTTGTGCATTCCAATCATGTTGATGATACTTGTCAAATAAAATGAATTATAGAATTATGTCTACGGTGTGACTATTGAGCTTTCTATTATCTAACCGCATATACCTCTATTGGTTTTGTAGAATATTATGTATATGGGTTAATGTTACTTTATAAGGGAAAGTAGTTTGTGTTTATATCTGACTTCAAATATTCTATCTCCTCATGAGAAATTCCCCCCAAAGTACTGTAATGAGTAATGACAATTCTCTTTTTTTTTACAGAATGGTGTTGAGGAAACCGCTGCACAATGCCGAAAAGAAGGAGTCAAAGTATTTACATATTTGGTGGATTGCAGCAAACGTGAGGAGATCAGTAAAGCTGCAGAAAAGGTACTTACTATAGCTAAATACTATGCTCATTCCCTTTACCCTTCCATATAGAAGAATAGTTAACATCTAGCTCCATAGTGACCGCCAATAATCCGTTTTTATGATGGTCACTAAGGAGCTTTAGGCTACAAATAAGTGTTTCTGTACGGGCGTTTTGTGCCAGCTAGAGTCTGAGCGTTACGGATTAGGTCCGGATGCGTTCAGGGCACCATTTTGCAAGCAAGTTCAGTTAGTTTTGTCTGCGATTGCGTTCAGTTGTTTCAGTTGTTCATTGCGGGTGCAATGCGTTTTTCACGCAGCCCCATTCACTTCTATGGGCTAGGACTGTGTGAAAAACGCAGAATATAGAACATGCTGCGATTTTCACGTAACGCAGAGGTAATTCGTGAAAAACAATGCTCATGTACACAGACCCATTGAAAAGAGTGGGTCAGGATTCAGTGCGGACGCAATGCGTTCACGTCACGCATTGCCCCCGCGTGGAAATGGAAAACTCGCTCGTGGGAAAGGGGCCTAAGAAGTTTAAAGAGGACCTTTCACTTAGGATTGATGTAGTGAAATACTTACACTACCTTCCTGGGCGGCCCCCGCTGAGGTCCAGTCAACAATTTTTTTTTTCAAAATACCCCCCGGTACATCCTCTCCGGTCCCCGCTAGTTTTCACATGCAGGGATTTCTCGTATGAGGCGGGGACTTGTCTTTTGCCTGGGGAGTGGTTTTCTCTACCTGGCTACGAGACGAGCGCTGTTTGGCTGTGCTCACAGCCACAGCAAAAGTCAAGTCCCCGCCGCATGTGAGAACTAACGGGGACCGGAGCGGGTGAAACGGGGGTTATTTTGGGAAAAAAAAACTGTTGCCTGGACCTCAGCAGGGGCCGACCAGGAAAACAGTGTAAGTATTTCACTACCTCAATCCTAAGTGAAAGGTCCCTTTAGGCGCCTGCACACGGGTACAGGTGAAAGCACAGGAATTTCTGTGAGGATTTATGTGCATGTCCACACCAAAATCCACAATGCCTAAGGCCCCTTTCACACGGGCGTCATGTTTGACACCCGGATAAGAGGCGGGTGCGTTGCGGGAAAATGCACAATTTTTTCACACGAGTGCAAAGCGTTTTAATGCGTTTTGCGCGCGTGTGAGAAAAATCGGCATGTTTGGTACCCAGACCCGAACCCGGACTTCATCACTGAAGTTCGGGTTTGCTTTGAGTATTCTGTATATTTTATTATTTTCTCAATACAGAATGCTAGGTAAAATGTGGATGGAGGGGTTAAAAATAAAAAAATAAACTCAACCATATGCACTTGATCGCGTAGTTGCGATCTCTTCTTCATTTATTAGCTATCAGCTAAAGTACCTGTGATGACATCACTAAGCTCATCACATGGTCCAATCACATGGTCCATCACCATGGTGATGGACCATGTGATTGGACCATGTGATGTGACGTCACCAGAGGTCCTTTAGCCGGCAGCTAATGAATAAAGAAGGGATCGCAACTACGCGATCAAGTGGATAAGGTGAGTTTATATTTTTTATTTTTAATCCCCTTAATGCACATTTTACTATGCATTCTTTATTGAGAATGCTATTATTTCCCCTTATAACCATGTTATAAGGGAAAATAATAAAGATCGGGTCCTGTCTCTTAGGAACCTTGTGGGAAAATCGCACTGCATCCGCACTTGATTGGGGATGCTTGCGATTTTCCCGCAGCCCCATTCACTTCTATGGGGCCTGCGTTGCGTGAAAAACGCAGAATATAGAACATGCTGCAATTTTCACACAACGCAAAAGTGATGCGGGAAAATCACCTAGATAGGTATTATGCAAGGGGAGTGCTTGGAGGAGAATGGGAGTGGTAGTGGTGGTAAAGATAGCAGTAGTAGTGGCTCATGGTGGCTTTCCTCACTCTGACACCCTCTGGGGCTGTGCAGAAACTGGACAGTGCACCCTTTCTTCCCTTGGGGCACACCCTGGGCCTTTTGGGGACTCATCCCTGGTGATACTTGGCGTGCCCCTAACAGTGATCAGTAGTAGTGTGCAAGGCAGGAGGGCAGGTGCAGGGACGGTGATAATGGAGTCAATTAAAACAGTTGCAATAAAGTCTGTTTAGGCTAGGTCTACACGACGACATCATTAAAAAAATTGTTGCGCGACATTAGTGCAACATCAATGTCTCACGACACATGTTGCAGTGTAGTTGTGCCCTATTTGTCGCGCAACAAATGTCGTCATGTAGACCTAGCCTTACTGAGTAGATAATGGGAGTAATAGTTCATACAGCAGCAAAAGGCACAGTTCTGAGATATGTTACAGAGTAGGATTCTACAAATAGTTGTGTATAGGTAGTAGCAATGATGGTAGTAGTAGTCCTCCCTGAGTCTCACTCTAAATACACTTTGGAATCTTTCCAAATAACCAAAGGCTTTCAATTCTGTTTTCATTAAATGGAACCTGTCATCAGATCGGCGCTATGTAACTAATTACATCCTGCCGCTGCTGCTGTCATACTGTTCCCATCCCTAATTGCTGCTTGTTTCTAATCATAGCCACTTTGAAGAAAATTAGCTTATAAAATGTACCCGGCATGCCGAAACTCATCCCATTCAGCTCTGATAGACATGCCCCCAGCTCGGCCATCCACAAGAATATGTGACCAAGCTGGAGACAGCTATAGCATCCAACCAGAAGTCTACTACAGCAGTCACTCAGAACAGAGGATATGCAATATATGTCTAATACAGTGTCAGACAGTAGTAGTCTAATGCCTAGTTTGTGCCTCAGACTGTTCTGTCCTGGAGACACTGGGGAAGATTTATCAAAACTGGTGCAAAAGAAAACCGGTGTTGTTGCCCATTGCAACCATTGCAAGTCATTGCCAAGGCGGCTGATTTAAGGCTGCAGACATGCCGATGTAATATCCGAATGGGTTGTGCATGAGAAAAAGTATGTCTTGGTTTTCCCACCCTGTAGGGCGTGAGCTAGAGAGAGATATATGTATTCATACATGTATATCCGCATAAGCTCTTCTTACATCAATGTTTCAGCAAGTCCTGATTGCTCCATGGGTCTTTTCTCTCCATGTATGATGAGTGCTTTATTGACTGACATCTGTCATTGATTCATTATATATGAGATCATTGTGTCTCTGTGTGATGGCATTCACCCACCTCTTTACCGGTCCTTGGATGAACTTGATCATGATATGGCACGGAGATCGGAGCGATCATTTTTGATAACAGAAACTGTGTTAAAATCCTGAATGACATGTTTACTATGTGCAGTCATGTGATGGTCACATGATCGAAGTGGCAGTGACATCATCTCTGATGCGTGTGGACACGTTGACCTGCTATGAAGATAATTGAACTCCCTGACCCGGAAGGAATAGACAAGGCATTTGCTTATGTTTACTTATATATCGCTGCGCTACGATTTTTTGATCAGCGAGACTTTCATGACACGGTTGGATTTAACCCTGATGCTCTTATGTTATATATTCATATATATTTTTATATTGTGTACTACTTTTACATGATGATGTCACAGAAAGAGGGAGGGTGTTTTCCTCCCACTTACCAATGATGTCTGGGGGTGGGGTATATATATCTGTCACTTACTCAATTGTGTATGCTTGATAAAGACTTGATTAAAGTCGAAACGTCGCACTTTAAGGTGGAATAAAGAACATTTTCAACAGACGAAGGAGTGCCGCGATCCTTTCTTGTTTGGCCCATTGCAACCAATCACATTCCATCTTTCACCCTGGGTTCACACCTGAGCGTTTTACAGCGCGTTCAAACGCGCTGTAAAACGCTCAACACATGAAAACCAATGCATCCCTATGGGAGTGGTTCACACTTGCGCGTTTTACAGCGCGTAAAAACGCGCTGTAAAACGCCCGATGCATAAGCTCGCTCAGGAGCGCTTTTTGGGCGCTTGTCGCGCTTTTCCTCCCATAGACTTCACTGGGAACGCGCTTAACGCGCGCTAGTGTAGAGATGCTCTTTTTAACTGGTCTCCAGACCAATTAAAAAGTCTCCAGAGTCACGAACGCGCGTAAAACGCGCGTTTACTATTGCCAAAAACGCGCATAAAAACGCGCGACTAAAACGCGCGCAAAACGCGCGTCTTAGAAACGCTCAGGTCTGAACCCAGTGTCATTGTTCTGATCTCTTATGGAAAATGAAAGGATCAATCTGATTGGTTGCTATGGGCAACTAAGCCAATTTCCTTTTGCACCACTTTTAATAATTCTCTCCCACTGTTTCTACAAGTCATCTCAACCACTGACACATCTAAAATAATAAACTGGGTAGTTCGTTAAATAATCTACACAGTTTTTTATATGGACGCATAGGCTGGTTGAGATGCTACACTGAATATCTGTATATAGTGCAGTCAGTGTACTGTCCCATGTGCCGCTTGTGCAGGGGGTGGGGGGGCCCACGCCACCCTGGCTCAGGCACCCACTGTGGTTCGGCTCAGGCACCCACTGGGGGATTCACGTGTTCCCCTGTGGGCCAGTCAGACCTTGGTCTCATAGGTGCGAGTCCAAACTCTTGAAGCCGCACCTATCTTGAAAAGAGCCACTATGAATAGAGGTGGACACACATGCTCAGCTCTCTCCATTCACTTCCAAGGAAGCTTTTTTTTTTTTTGGAGAGTGATGCACATACACGGCTACCTTTCCATTCACTGTGGCTGTAGTACTGGTGGCCTTTGCATGCTCTGCACCTATAGGACACTTATGACACATCCTGAAGTTCAGTGTAAGGTTGCAATGGGCAACTTAGTTAAAGTGGTTTTCCAGGATTTATATACTGATGACCTATCCTCTGGATAGATGAAGAACG
>JAKVIS010000555.1:0-63499 GCA_033119425.1 Bufotes viridis | reverse complement strand
TCAGGGACCCTTAGCCATCCTGAACTATGGGGGCGGGTTATGGGTTTCCTCGGCTATGCTGGATGAGTGGGGAGCGCTGGGGTTATTATATATATATATTATGGGGGGATTCGATCCCGTGGCTCAGATCTCGCCTCATGTAATACATTATTATGACATTTTAGGAATATGTGGTATATCCCGGTTGCGACCTGCAGATGGCGTCAAATGGGCTATTCTGCACCACATATAAGACAGAACTGACATTAATGGTATATTGTAACTACCGTTTCCGACCTGCAGATGGCGTCAAATGGGCTATTCTGCACCACATATAAGACAGAACTGACATTAATGGTATATTGTAACTACCGTTTCCGACCTGCAGATGGCGTCAAATGGGCTATTCTGCACCACATATAAGACAGATAAAAGATTACTGGTATATTGTAAATAGAGATGGCCCGAACTATCCGCCGGCGAACAGTTCCCGGCGAACATAGCTTGTTCGCGTTCGCCTCTGCCGGGCGAACATATGCGATGTTCGGTCCGCCCCTATACATCATCATTGAGCAAACTTTGACCCTGTACCTCACAGTCAGCAGACACATTCCAGCCAATCAGCAGCATACCCTCCCTCCCAGACCCTCCCACCTCCTGCACAGCATCCATTTTAGATTCATTCTGAAGCTGCAGTCTTAGTGAGAGGAAGGAGAGTGTAGTAGCTGCTGATTTAATTGGGAAATCGATAGCTAGGCTAGTGTATTCAGTGTCCACTCCAGTCCTGAAAGACTCATCTGATCTCTGCTGTAAGGACAGCGTCCTGACAGCACCCCAAAAGCCCTTTTAGGGCTGCAACATTAGTCTGCTTTTTTTTCCTTTATATACATATTGCAGTTGCCTGGCCTGCCTGTGTGTGAGGAGCTGCAGGCCCACAGACTGTAGTGTGCCCACTGCCAGTGCCCACCCCTGTCATCCCGTGTGGCACAGGACTTTGCATAAAAAAGGCACTTAATTTTTACACTTTAATCTAAGGTTCAGCTTGCCTGCTGCTAGTGTGTGTCAGGCCGACTTCCACTGACTGTAGTGTGCCCACTGCCAGTGTCCACCACTCATACCGGCTGGCACAGGACTTTGCATAAAAAGGCATTTAATTTTTACACTTTAGTGTAATTTCAGCTGCTTGCCTGCTGCTAGTGTGTGTCAGGCCGACTTCCACTGACTGTAGTGTGCCCACTGCCAGTGTCCACCACGTCATACCGGCTGGCACAGGACTTTGCATAAAAAAGGCATTTAATTTTTACACTTTAGTGTAATTTCAGCTGCTTGCCTGCTGCTAGTGTGTGTCAGGCCGACTTCCACTGACTGTAGTGTGCCCACTGCCAGTGTCCACCACTCATACCGGCTGGCACAGGACTTTGCATAAAAAAGGCATTTAATTTTTACACTTTAGTGTAATTTCAGCTGCTTGCCTGCTGCTAGTGTGTGTCAGGCCGACTTCCACTGACTGTAGTGTGCCCACTGCCAGTGTCCACCACTCATACCGGCTGGCACAGGACTTTGCATAAAAAGGCATTTAATTTTTACACTTTAGTGTAATTTCAGCTGCTTGCCTGCTGCTAGTGTGTGTCAGGCCGACTTCCACTGACTGTAGTGTGCCCACTGCCAGTGTCCACCACTCATACCGGCTGGCACAGGACTTTGCATAAAAAGGCATTTAATTTTTACACTTTAGTGTAATTTCAGCTGCTTGCCTGCTGCTAGTGTGTGTCAGGCCGACTTCCACTGACTGTAGTGTGCCCACTGCCAGTGTCCACCACTCATACCGGCTGGCACAGGACTTTGCATAAAAAGGCATTTAATTTTTACACTTTAGTGTAATTTCAGCTGCTTGCCTGCTGCTAGTGTGTGTCAGGCCGACTTCCACTGACTGTAGTGTGCCCACTGCCAGTGTCCACCACTCATACCGGCTGGCACAGGACTTTGCATAAAAAGGCATTTAATTTTTACACTTTAGTGTAATTTCAGCTGCTTGCCTGCTGCTAGTGTGTGTCAGGCCGACTTCCACTGACTGTAGTGTGCCCACTGCCAGTGTCCACCACTCATACCGGCTGGCACAGGACTTTGCATAAAAAGGCATTTAATTTTTACACTTTAGTGTAATTTCAGCTGCTTGCCTGCCAGTGTGTGTCAGGCCGACTTCCACTGACTGTAGTGTGCCCACTGCCAGTGTCCACCACTGTCATACCGTGCTGGCACAGGACTTTGCTTAAAAAAGGCACTTAATTTTTACACTTTAATCTAAGGTTAGTTGCCTGCCAGTGTGTGTCAGGCTGACTTCCACTGACTGTAGTGTGCCCACTGCCAGTGCCCACCACTGTCATCCCGTGTGGCACAGGACTTTGCTTAAAAAAGGCACTTAATTTTTACACTTTAATCTACGGTTAGCTTGCCTGCCAGTGTGTGTCAGGCTGACTTCCACTGACTGTAGTGTGCCCACTGCCAGTGTCCACCACTCATACCGGCTGGCACAGGACTTTGCATAAAAAAGGCACTTAATTTTTACACTTTAGTGTAATTTCAGCTGCTTGCCTGCTGCTAGTGTGTGTCAGGCCGACTTCCACTGACTGTAGTGTGCCCACTGCCAGTGTCCACCACTCATACCGGCTGGCACAGGACTTTGCATAAAAAGGCATTTAATTTTTACACTTTAGTGTAATTTCAGCTGCTTGCCTGCTGCTAGTGTGTGTCAGGCCGACTTCCACTGACTGTAGTGTGCCCACTGCCAGTGTCCACCACTCATACCGGCTGGCACAGGACTTTGCATAAAAAGGCATTTAATTTTTACACTTTAGTGTAATTTCAGCTGCTTGCCTGCTGCTAGTGTGTGTCAGGCCGACTTCCACTGACTGTAGTGTGCCCACTGCCAGTGTCCACCACTCATACCGGCTGGCACAGGACTTTGCATAAAAAGGCATTTAATTTTTACACTTTAGTGTAATTTCAGCTGCTTGCCTGCTGCTAGTGTGTGTCAGGCCGACTTCAACTGACTGTAGTGTGCCCACTGCCAGTGCCCACCCCTGTCATCCCATGTGGCACAGGACTTTGCTTAAAAAAAGGCACTTAATTTTTACACTTTAATCTAAGGTTAGTTGCCTGCCAGTGTGTGTCAGGCTGACTTCCACTGACTGTAGTGTGCCCACTGCCAGTGTCCACCACTCATACCGGCTGGCACAGGACTTTGCATAAAAAGGCACTTAATTTTTACACTTTAGTGTAATTTCAGCTGCTTGCCTGCTGCTAGTGTGTGTCAGGCCGACTTCCACTGACTGTAGTGTGCCCACTGCCAGTGTCCACCACTCATACCGGCTGGCACAGGACTTTGCATAAAAAAGGCACTTAATTTTTACACTTTAGTGTAATTTCAGCTGCTTGCCTGCTGCTAGTGTGTGTCAGGCCGACTTCCACTGACTGTAGTGTGCCCACTGCCAGTGTCCACCACTCATACCGGCTGGCACAGGACTTTGCATAAAAAAGGCATTTAATTTTTACACTTTAGTGTAATTTTAGCTGCTTGCCTGCTGCTAGTGTGTGTCAGGCCGACTTCCACTGACTGTAGTGTGCCCACTGCCAGTGTCCACCACTCATACCGGCTGGCACAGGACTTTGCATAAAAAAGGCATTTAATTTTTACACTTTAGTGTAATTTCAGCTGCTTGCCTGCTGCTAGTGTGTGTCAGGCCGACTTCCACTGACTGTAGTGTGCCCACTGCCAGTGCCCACCCCTGTCATCCCGTGTGGCACAGGACTTTGCTTAAAAAAAAGGCACTTAATTTTTACACTTTAGTGTAATTTCAGCTGCTTGCCTGCTGCTAGTGTGTGTCAGGCTGACTTCCACTGACTGTAGTGTGCCCACTGCCAGTGTCCACCACTCATACCGGCTGGCACAGGACTTTGCATAAAAAAGGCATTTAATTTTTACACTTTAGTGTAATTTCAGTGTTTTTAATTTTAGTGTAAATTCTAAAAAATAATAGAATTCTTATCCTGCATCGCCGCGTCCGTAACAACCTGCTCCATATAAATATCTCATGACCTACCCGCTTGGGTGGATGCGGGAAAAAAAAAAAAAAAAAGTGTCTGTTTTTTTTGTCACCTCACATCATAAAGAGCGTAATGCCAAGCGATCATAAAGTCGCATGCCCCCTGAGATGGTACCAATCACACAGTCAATTTGTCCCGCAAAAAAATGAGACCCTACATTAGACAATCGGCCCTATGAAAAAATAAATTAGTATGGCTTTGGGAAAACGGACACACTATAACACCATTTTTACTGTTTAAAAATTGGTTTTATTGCATGAAAACAAAAAGAGAAAAATACACATAATGGGTATCGCCGCTTCCGAAACAACCAGCTCTAATAAAATATCAAGAGCTACAGGCGAAACCTGTCCAAAATTTTAAAAACAAACAGTTCAATATTTTTTTATTTTTTTTGTCACCTTACATCAGAAAAAGCATAACGCCAAGCGATCAAAAAGTCCATATAGTTCTAAATAGCACAACTCACACCTTCACCTTGTCCCCTAAAAAATGAGACCTTACACGAGAGAGTCGTCCAAAATCGAGCCTGATTTATGGGCTCAGGGGAGTGAGCAGCACTGATTTATGGGCTCTGGCAAGTGAGCAACACTGATTTATGGGCTCCGGGTCAGTGCGAGCGTGCGTGCGTGGTCTCTTTAATCCTAGGTCCACAGTCGCTGGGGAGGAGGCAAGCGGCCAGCCCCCTCTAGGAGCCCCGGTTACGGTGGGTTCCATGACATTTCTCCCTCCCCAAGGGTAGACTAATTAGGTCCCAGTCACCCAAGTGGTCGGACCTGCATTTGTCAGGCAGTATAAGTCCACACATTCCATCCCCAGGACGTCCTGCCTCATCTGTGCTTTTTCTGAAAAACACGTTGCCTCTGGGGAGAAGTAAAGACGGTATCTTCTCCCGGACCCCAAAGCCACCTGCTGGAAGAGAGGCCATCTCCCTGCTCTCCCATGAAGGTTGTAGCAGACAACAGTGCGGGACATAGGCCAGTGGTGCTCTGCCCTGGTGCCAGCACTTCTGCTGGGAAAACCACATCTTCAGTTCTGGCTTGCTGTCGGATTCCAAACCGCTGCTGGGGAGAGAGAACGGCCATCTCCTCTCCCGGACTGCTGATCTGCCGCCGGGGAGAGAGTTCAGCTATCTCTTCTCCCTGGAACTCACACAGCCGCTGGGGAGAGAGGTCGGCTAGCTGTACATTCAAATCTGTAACGTACCCCACATCTGAAGCCGGCGACGAGGAAATGGGGTCGAGTAAAATGCGATTTTGGTGGCCTTGCACAGAGACTCAAGGCCCAATGATTGTTGTAGGCAGAGGCCCACGGTGCTCCTTCCTGATGCCAACTCCTCAGCCGGGGTCAGCTCCCTGGAGCTCCAGAAGAGGTGCATTTGGCGGTGGGCAGAGGATCGCAGCACTCCGCCCTGATGCCAGCTCTTCAGCTGGGGTTAGTAGCGCCAAAACCTCTGCGGTCGCTGGGGCATGCTGTTGGGCAACGTCAAACAGTCTTTCGTATGCCTGTTCCAGCTCCCATTCTCGTGTGACTAAAAAGTCCAAGCCGGTCCTCAATCCGAGCTCACAGGGGAGCTCCAACCCCCTAAAATCACGTATGTCCTCCCACCTCCACTCCTGTACACTCCCAAATTGCGGATCCTCCTGAAGCGCCTCAAATATAAGTCCCGGGCCGCCTAAGTCATGGCCCTCTGTGGGATCATTGTTCACCAGCCACGGACACAATCGGGTGACATACCCGGTACCCGTCGTCCAGCATCAGTTCCGTTTGTAGCGGCCGATCCAGCTCCGAAAGCCATTCCTCCCTGGGCTGCTCTCCCAGGAAAGGCAAACGAAACTCCCATCGCAGCCGGTATCGTTCCTCGGATGTAGGGAGGGCCTTGCCACAATAGCGCCGCTGCAATCGAAGAGTCTCCCTCCAGATCGCCCAGGCGTAAAGCGCCTCTCCTTCCCAGCATATCCCGGGCAGAACCAGGGTCGTCGAGCCGGGCCAGCGCTTCCATGGCCGTAGCCAACTGTTCTTCTCCCATGTCAGCAGCAAACTCGGTCCCGGTGGGGTTTCGAATGTCTCCTTAGTCAAGGAAGAGCATCCCGCCGCTTGCCACCAATGCGACGGACCCCGTACTCAGGACGAGTTATGTCCGCCTTCCTCCTTGCTGAGGAGATATCGGAACCCGCCGATCTGTAGCTCCCAGTTTCCCCAGTCACCGGTCGGGACTCAGCGTAGGGTAAACAAAACTCTGATAGTCTTATCACATCCATGTTATGCATAACTCAATACCAATACACATTTAACTCATAAACTCATCACCATGTCGTCACAAGCATCACCAATTTTTGGGCTCCAGGGAGGGAGCAGCACTGATTCATAGGCTCCGGGGTGGGAGCAGCACTGATTCATAGACTCCGGGTTGGAAGCAGTACTGATTTATGGGCTCCGGGAGTCAGCAGCACTGATTCATAGGCTCCGGCGAGTGAGCAGCACTGATTTATGGGCTCCGGTGAGTGAGCAGCACTGATTTATGGGCTCCGGGAGTGAGCAGCACTGATTTATGGGCTCCGGGAGTGAGCAGTACTGATTTACGGGCTCTGGGGACGGAGCAGCACTGATTTATAGGCCCCGGGAGTCAGCAGCACTGATTTATGGGCTCTGCGGAGTGAGCAACGCTGATGTTTGGGCTCCGGTGAGTGAGCAACACTGGTCTATGGGCTTCGGGAGCGAGCGGCACTGATTTATGGGCTCCGGGGAGTGAGCAGCACTGATTTATGGGCTCTTGCGAGTGAGCAGCAGCAGTACTGATTTATGGGCTTCCGGGGAGTGAGCAGCACTGTTTTATAGGCACCGGGGAGGGAGCAGCACTGATTTGCAGCAGGGCAGCACACTACCGGGGAAGGGGGGCGGCAGGCGCTTTCCCCCCACCCCGAGCGGCTCTAGGGTAGCCTGCGTCTGGGCATGAATTCCCCCTCCACATCAGGAGCACTGATTTATAGCTTCAGAGCAAGGAGCGCTGATTTATAGAAGGGCAGCACCCCAGGTGGCTCTCGGGGAGCTGGAGGCTGTGCATGAATTTCCCCCTGCAGGAGCAGGAGCAGCAGCAGCAGCAGCAACAGCAGCAGCAGCAGCGATTTACAGCCGCTCTCCCCCGGGCAGCGCTACCGGGGAAGGACACTACTGAGGAAGGGGGGCGGCAGCTTTTTTCCACCCCGGCCGGCTCTTACGGAGCTGCGGGCGGGCGGTTTGGACGGGCTGGCTGGCTGGCACTTCCCCCATCGCTCACGTCTCCGGAGCCAGGAGCAGTGATTCAGAGTCGCCCTTCCCCTGGCTGCACCGCTTGGGATGTGGCGCTTTCCACATCGGGCCAGTCTTTTTCGCGTCCGGGCACGAATCGCCACCTCCGCAGCCCGCTGCGAGCGCAAGGCTTCCAAGGTAAGAGAGCGGCTGCTGCCATCTACCGGGCGTCCGGGTCGCAGCCTCCATCTAAGGGGCCTCCGGCGCAGCGATTTCCGCCCACCGGGGCAAGCTCTAAGACTGCCGAGGAGACCCTTCGCCGGGCCAGGAAAGGTATACTCTTGGCGGCGGACATCGGTCAGCCCGCCGGGGATGCCGAGGAGAGCCTTCCCCGGGCCAATCATTAGGCGCGATCGTGGCGAAAGTTTCGACCTTCTTCGGGTAGAAATAAGAAAACGCATAGAAGCGCTCCGCCTCGCGTGCAATCGATTTCCCGCTCTACACGCTCGGCGTCCTGCCACACTCCACCTGGTAGTTAGACTTCTTATTAGGGGCAACCCCATCATTTTAGTTCGCTTTCAGAGTCGTCGCCTACCACATGCCGGAAGTCGTGCCGCACGCCACCTAGCGGCCAGCCTTCTCAAGGTCGTCCCCATCATTTTATCATTTAACCCTTCTCTGGACATCCCCAATATCCCCAATGGCAGAGTTCACTCTTAGATGTTTCAACTCCCCACGTTCTGCTTATTTTCCCTACGGTGCCTCAGGAGGTTCCAAGCCTCAAGTCAGCGCCTCAGAAGGCCCCTAATTTCAGGCCAGGGACTCCACAGTCGCTAATCTCAAGCCGCGTCCAAGGCACGGACGCCACCCCGGTCGAGTACGCCCTCGAGGATGAAAAGGTTTTCCCTTTTTTTCTTGTCACTTTTCATTCTAACCGATTTCCTGTATTTGTTAATCTTTTTTCTTCCTTTAATTCCTAATACCCTCTGTACTATTCCTCCAACGGCAGCGTTCACTCTTAGAGTCGATCGACTACCACATTCTCGGCATCCTGAAACACGCCACCCGGCGGCCTTCTCCGGGATACACCCAACGGCAGAGTTCACCCGTAGAGCCGTCTACTACCCCACGTTCGGCCGATTTCCCCTACCGGGCCTCAGGAGGTGCCAAGCTCCAAGCCGGCGCCTCAGAAGGCCCCTGATCTCCAGGCCCGGGACTCCACAGTCGCTAATCTCAGGCCGCGTCCGACTTCGCTCCGGAAGGCACGGACGCCACCCCGGTCGCGTACGCCCTCGAGGATGAAAAGGTTTTCCCTTTTTCTCTTGTCACTCTTCATTCTAACCGATTTCCTATTTTTGTTCATCTTTTTTCTTCCTTTAATTCCTAATACCCTCTGTACTATTCCTCCAACGGCAGCGTTCACTCTTAGAGTCGTCGACTACCACATTCTCGGCATCCTGAAACACGCCACCCGGCGGCCTTCTCCGGGATACACCCAACGGCAGAGTTCACCCGTAGAGCCGTCTACTACCCCACGTTCGGCCGATTTCCCTACCGGGCCTCAGGAGGTGCCAAGCTCCAAGCCGGCGCCTCAGAAGGCCCCTGATCTCCAGGCCCGGGACTCCACAGTCGCTAATCTCAGGCCGCGTCCGACTTCGCTCCGGAAGGCACGGACGCCACCCCCGGTCGAGTACGCCCTCGAGGATGAAAAGGGGTTCCCCTTCCTATTTTTTTTCATCTTTTTTTCTTCCTTTAATTCCTAATACCCTCTGTACTATTCCTCCAACGGCAGCGTTCACTCTTAGAGTCGTCGACTACCACATTCTCGGCATCCTGAAACACGCCACCCACCACAGTCGCTAATCTCAGGCCGCGTCCGACTTCGCTCCGGAAGGCACAGACGCCACCCCCGGTCGAGTACGCCCTCGAGGATGAAAAGGGGTTCCCCTTCCTATTTTTTTTCATCTTTTTTCTTCCTTTAATTCCTAATACCCTCTGTACTATTCCTCCAACGGCAGCGTTCACTCTTAGAGTCGTCGACTACCACATTCTCGGCATCCTGAAACACGCCACCTGGCGGCCTTCTCCGGGATACACCCAACGGCAGAGTTTACCCGTAGAGCCGTCTACTACCCCACGTTCGGCCGATTTCCCCTACCGGGCCTCAGGAGGTGCCAAGCTCCAAGCCGGCGCCTCAGAAGGCCCCTAATCTCCAGAGTCGGGACTCCACAGTCGCTAATCTCAGGCCGCGTCCGACTTTGCTCCGGAAGGCACGGACGCCACCCCCGGTCGAGTACGCCCTCGAGGATGAAAAGGGGTTCCCCTTCCTATTTTTTTTTTCATCTTTTTTTCTTCATTTAATTCCTAATACCCTCTGTACTATTCCTCCAACGGCAGCGTTCACTCTTAGAGTCGTCGACTACCACATTCTCGGCATCCTGAAACACGCCACCCGGCGGCCTTCTCCGGGATACACCCAACGGCAGAGTTCACCCGTAGAGCCGTCTACTACCCCACGCTCGGCCGATTTCCCCTACCGGGCCTTAGGAGGTGCCAAGCTCCAAGCCGGCGCCTCAGAAGGCCCCTGATCTCCAGGCCCGGGACTCCACAGTCGCTAATCTCAGGCCGCGTCCGACTTCGCTCCGAAAGGCACGGACGCCACCCCCGGTCGAGTACGCCCTCGAGGATGAAAAGGGGTTCCCCTTTTTCTCTTGTCACTTTTCATTCTAACCGATTTCCTATTTTTGTTCATCTTTTTTTCTTCCTTTAATTCCTAATACCCTCTGTACTATTCCTCCAACGGCAGCGTTCACTCTTAGAGTCGTCGACTACCACATTCTCGGCATCCTGAAACACGCCACCCGGCGGCCTTCTCCGGGATACACCCAACGGCAGAGTTCACCCGTAGAGCCGTCTACTACCCCACGTTCGGCCGATTTCCCCTACCGGGCCTCAGGAGGTGCCAAGCTCCAAGCCGGCGCCTCAGAAGGCCCCTGATCTCCAGGCCCGGGATTCTACAGTCGCTAATCTCAGGCCGCGTCCGACTTCGCTCCGGAAGGCACGGACGCCACCCCCGGTCGAGTACGCCCTCGAGGATGAAAAGGGGTTCCCCTTCCTATTTTTTTTTTCATCTTTTTTTCTTCCTTTAATTCCTAATACCCTCTAAGAGTGAACGCTGCCGTTGGAGGAATAGTACAGAGTCGTCGACTACCACATTCTCGGCATCCTGAAACACGCCACCCGGCGGCCTTCTCCGGGATACACCCAACGGCAGAGTTCACCCGTAGAGCCGTCTACTACCCCACGTTCGGCCGATTTCCCCTACCGGGCCTCAGGAGATGCCAAGCTCCAAGCCGGCGCCTCAGAAGGCCCCTGATCTCCAGGCCCGGGACTCCACAGTCGCTAATCTCAGGCCGCGTCCGACTTCGCTCTGGAAGGCACGGACGCAACCCCTGGTCGAGTACGCCCTCGAGGATGAAAAGGGGTTCCCCTTCCTATTTTTTTTTTCATCTTTTTTTCTTCCTTTAATTCCTAATACCCTCTAAGAGTGAACGCTGCCGTTGGAGGAATAGTACAGAGTCGTCGACTACCACATTCTCGGCATCCTGAAACACGCCACCCGGCGGCCTTCTCCGGGATACACCCAACGGCAGAGTTCACCCGTAGAGCCGTCTACTACCCCACGTTCGGCCATTTCCCCTACCAGGCCTCAGGAGGTGCCAAGCTCCAAGCCGGCGCCTCAGAAGGCCCCTGATCTCCAGGCCCGGGACTCCACAGTCGCTAATCTCAGGCCGCGTCCGACTTCGCTCCGGAAGGCACGGACGCCACCCCCGGTCGCGTACGCCCTCAAGGATGAAAAGGTTTTCCCCTTTTTTTCTTGTCACTCTTCATTCTAACCGATTTCCTATATTTGTTAATCTTGTTAATTATGCCTACATTAAGGTTAGGATGGCGATACAGATAACTATGGAGATGAACGCTTCCACAGAGACGAACGGTCCAAGAAACGGCTCTGACTGCGCGGGCCGCTCTATACTATTCCACCAATTTCCCTTACGGTAGGTACCTCAGGAGGTTCCAAGCACCCAGTCAGCTCTGGTAGAAATAATAAAACGCATAGAAATAGGAAAAAAACAATAGAGATAGAATACAAAACAGTTAGAGATAGAATAAAAAATAGAGACAGAATAAAAAAATAGATTGAGACAGAATAAAAAAAATAGATAGAGACAGAATAAAAAAAATAGATGGAATTATTCAGAATAAAATAATAGATGGAATCATTTAAAAAAAAAAAAAAGGGAGGGGGTGGGAGAGTCTGCAGATTCCGTGGGGGTGCTACCAAGAACGCCTAAAGCATACCAATAAAGCTATGGTTTTACTCAACAGGATGAACACTACCAGGCAGCAAGCCTGCTTCATTAGGGTTGATCCTGGTGACGGAGCCTCTTTAAAAGGTTTTTGTCACTATGGGATTGCTTCCATTATTCAGAACAGAAACCTCTTTAATCAAATTTCAGTGCTGCCACCTACAGGTTGTAACTGGAATAGACCAAGAAGTTGAACCGAGCATTCGCTATGTGACCAACTCAGGTGAACGCATAGCCCAACCTCAGTGTGAGATCTCACCCCTCAGAAAATAAAACAAGATGGCTGTCCATGATTCTATGGGTTAGGAGGGTGTGCTTTAGCCACAGGGAGCAAAGTGTGAGCTGAAATCTATCAGATCTGAGAGATAAACAGTCAATGGACATGACTCTCCACAGCAAGTTTGTAGAGAACTTAAATAAACCAGCAACATTGATCAGCTTTGGTGAACACATAATTCTGACTATGATAAGGTTATAGGCGCTCAGTAATGGTTAAATGTGGAAGAAATAAAAAGGTGTCTGAAGAAAAAAATATCATGGGCTCTTCGAGGATTCGAACCCACAGCGCCCACTTACAGGGCAGAGCTCTTACCAGTCAGCCACAGCAGCGAGTTATAGATGTATCTGGTTTTTTCTATTCTCATAAGCTTACCAACAGGGGTCAGCAGCCAAAAAATAAAATAAAAGGAAATACAATTAAAATTAAATGAAATTATATACATACCGTGTTTCTCCGAAAATAAAACATGTTCTTATATTACATTCTCCAAAAAAAGGGTTAGGGCTTATTATTGGGGTAGAGCTTATTTTGGCTCCATTAACATATTTTATATAGACACATGCCAATTACAGAACAGTCACTGGACAGTGTTTATATTAAGGGCTCTTTCACACTGGCGTTTTTGTTTTCCGGCATAGAGTTCCGTCGTCGGGGCTCTATGCCGGAAAAATCCTGATCAGGATGATCCCCATGCATTCTGAATGGAGAGAAATCCGTTCAGGATGCATCAGGATGTCTTCAGTTCAGGACCGGGACGTTTTTTGACCGGAGAAAATACAGCAGCATGCTGCCCTTTTGCTCCGGTCAAAAATCCTGAACACTTCACGCAATGCCGGATCCGGAATTAATGCCCATTGAAAGGCATTAATCCGGATCCGGCATTAAGCTAAACGTCGTTTAGGCGCATCACCGCATCCGACGTTTAGCTTTTTCTGAAAGGTTACCATGGCAGCCAGGACGCTAAAGTCCTGATTGCCATGGTAAAGTGTAGTGGGGAGCGGGGGAGCAGTGTACTTACCGTCCGTGCGGCTCCCGGGGCGCTCCAGAGTGACGTCAGGGTGCCCCACGCGCATGGATCACGTGATCGCATGGATCACGTGATACACGCACATAGGGCGCTCTGACGTCATTCTGGAGCGCCCCGGAGCCGCACGGGCTGTAAGTATACTGCTCCCCCGCTTCCCACTACTACTATGGCAACCAGGACTTTAATAGCGTCCTGGCTGCCATAGTAACACTGAACGCATTGTGAAGACTGATCAGTCTTCAAATGCTTTCAGTTCACTTGCGGTATTACGGATCCGGCGGGCACTTCCGACAACGAAAGTGCACGCCGGATCCGAACAACGCAAGTGTGAAAGAGGCCTAAATATGACTGCAAACCCCCTCATCCATAGGAATGCACCCATATACTGCAGTACATGGGTGCATTCCTATGGATGAGGGGGGTTATAGGGTTATATTTGCCACACATTTTTAATTCTGGTACCGTATATTGCCCCTGAGCTGTCCTTACCCAAGGGACCTAGGTAGCAACCTACGGTACCAGGGAGAGCAGATACGGCGCGGGAGATATGTAGGGAGCTCCTCCAGTCAGCAGAGAGGAGAAGGAGATCCTCCTGCTGCCTACTTCATGTAAGTGAGAACGTGCGGGCTGGCGGCAGTACAGGGCATACAGAGAAGCCGCCAGCCCGCCCAACGTGATCGTGAAGGGAAGCGTGGCTGCCGGCATCATCTAGCACTTAGTGAAGCCGCCAGCCCGTCCGTCAGGTGCTGCTTAGTGCCGCGATGTATGCGCGGGCTTCCGTCTTCACTGAAGGCTAATACACTGAAGCCTGCGCTGCCCGCCCACAGTTTCATGGCAGCTCAGGAGCCTTTAGTGAGCTATTCTGAGCTGCTACAGCCCGCACATTTCCCCCACCTTCCCTTTAAATAAAATAAAATACGGCTGTATCTAGGGCTTATTTTTGGAGTGGGGCTTATATTTTAAGCCTACTTCAAAAACCCAGCAAAATAATGCTAGGGCTTATTATCGGGGTAGGGCTTATTATCGGGGTAGGGCTTATTATCGGGGTAGGGCTTATTTTCGGGGAAACATCATATATATCTATGTATACACACACACACATCCACATACTATGGGTATATCTTGTTTATTTGCAGTGTACATGCAAGGGGCTAAAGCAGAATATATTTCGGAGGGAAGAATCTCGATTTTTCCCTCCAAAATGTGAAACTATGAATGTTTCCCTTTGACATATGAGGTGTAGCCATAAACTCCTGCCAGGGGATTTATTTCTGTGTTTAAAACCTGCTTGGTCGTTACTGAATGCCAGCCTGCCACATGCAGCGCATCATTCAAAACTGTCTGCGCAATTCTTCTCCAGACATTTCTCCTCAGAGAACACGATTCTAGGAAGTAGATGACAGTATCCCAGAGAGGCACCGTACCATCACATCGCTTCCGTTTCTCTTTTTGGCTCGCTTCCAGCTTTGTTCACCGTTTTAGCCGAAAGAAAACGACGGCGTGCAATAGCGATCTTCCGCCGACACCTTGCTGTCCTGTATCGGGACGAGCAATGGCATGTTGATCGCTCCACTGCACGATCGCTGCACGTAACATCATAGGTGGCGTGAATGCGGTTTTGGGCCACAATCACATGTCAGTGTCACGCTCGTGAAAAGAAACAAAACAACATACGGTTAAAAAAAAATACTGGTGTGAACAGACACATTTAAATCAATGGGTACATGTGCTGTCCGGAGAAAATGCGGACAGCGCACGTCACTGAAAAACCGAAATGTGAATGAGGACATTAATCTGTTTGTTAAGAGACAGGCCTTAGGCCTCGTGCACACGACCATATGTGTTTTGCGGTCTGCCAAAAATACGGACCTCTAAAAAATACGGATGACGTCCGTGTGCATTCTGTATTTTACTGAACGGAACAGCTGGCTCCTAATACAACAGTACTATCCTTGCCCGTAATGCGGACAATAATAGGACATATTCTATTTCTTGGTGGAACGGACATACGGAAACGGAATGCAAACGGAGAAATGTATGTTTTTTTAAATTTTTTGCGGACCCATTGAAATGAACGGTTCCGTCTAAGTTCCGCAAAAAAATAACGGAACGGACACAGAAAGAAAATATGTTTCTGTGCATGAGGCCGTATACTGTCCATTGGTACGTAACGGCATGCTGTATGCTGTGGAAAAAAATATATATAGATATATATCTATGTATACACACACATCCACATACTACGGGTATATCTTGTTTATTTGCAGTGTACATGCAAGGGGTTAAAGCAGAATATATTTCGCAGGGAAGAATCTCGATTTTTCCCTCCAAAATGTGAAACTATGAATGTTTCCCTTTGACATATGAGGTGTAGCCATAAACTCCTGCCAGGGGATTTATTTCTGTGTTTAAAACCTGCTTGGTCGTTACTGAATGCCAGCCTGCCACATGCAGCGCATCATTCAAAACTGTCTGCGCAATTCTTCTCCAGACATTTCTCCTCAGAGAACTCGATTCTAGGAAGTAGATGACAGTATCCCAGAGAGACACTGTACCATCAAATCGCTTCCGTTATTTTTGGGGGAAACGTATTAGCCGAAAAACTGCGGCATACAATAGCGCTCTTCTCGGGCACTTTGCTGTCCTGTATGGGGACGAGCGATGCCATGTTGATCGCTCCTATCCATTTTACAGAGGACACACAGCATGTAATAGCAGCGGTGTCATACGTAGGGTTGCCACGCGTATGGGAATGACCCGGACTGTCCGGGTTTGTAATCCTGTGCCCGGGTACAAGCCTTTCTCAGACCCGGGCACGGCGATCAGCTGTAAGTGATGCGATGCTAGTGCAGGGCGGCGCTGTCTTCAGACACGACCACCCTCCCTCCCTCCTCTTTGGGTTTGGCTTGAAGAAAAGGTGGAAACCCTAGTCATACGCTAGCTATATGGCGATAGCCGGGACGGTACGCTTCCCTCCCGGCAACGGCTAGCAGCGTCTGTATTGCACGAAACAGATTATCTAACCAACATCTGTCCAATCAGACCAATTGACAGCGTGTAATAGCCCATCTGACCAATGATTAGAATATACGACAGTTATGGCCCATTCAGACGGCTGTATGAATGGGTCCCCACCCGTTCCGCAATTTTGCTGTTCATTTTAATGGGGCCGAAAAAGAATCGGAGAGCGCGTGCTGTCCGCATCCGTGGTTCAGTTCTGCAGCCTGAAGAAAGGATACAGCATATCCTATTCTTGCCCACATTCATGGACAGGAATAGGCATATTCTAGTATGGCTGTGGCCATGTGCAGTCCGCAATTTGACAATCAGATAAACACTACGGATTATATAGCTATATCTATAGATATAGATATATAGATAAAGATATAGCTTGGTCATTTTAATTGCAAGGCACTAAGTGTTATTGAAGACTGAGACTCTTCATGGATGATCCCTCAATCACCATAAGGGTTAAAATAAGATTAAAACTCTTCCCAGACAGCCAGGTGCCGTGGTGGGGTTACACATAGGTGATACACTTCTGTTGTTTTTCAAATTTTGAATGTGGGGAGCTGTGGACCAATAATATTCCAGGTGGCATATCATTGGTCAGATTAAAAGCATATGCAAAGTATCCAGACATTTGGCCCTCAGTCCAGGTTGCCATGGTGACATTACATGCAGGTGATCTGATAAACTTATGTTGTTTTTCAAATTTTGAATGTGGGGAGCTGTGGACCAATAATATTCCAGGTGGCATATCATTGGTCAGATTAAAAGCATATGCAAAGTATCCAGACATTTGGCCCTCAGGCCAAGCTATAAGAAGATCTGTTATCTGCTCTTTCTTGTCATTGCTAGCTGAGCCACCATTTTGACTCCAGCAGAGATGGCCTCTCACAAGGTAGAAATGCACACCCGCCTTGTCTGCAAGAACTGCGTCAAACTCCAGGACAAGCTGTCGGTCCATCTCCGCCGAGTGTGCATGAAAACGCGAAGCGAGGAAGACATCAACCAAGCTATGATGGAGGCGAAGGAGAATTTGATGAAGATGGTTGCGAACTTGAGCATTGTTTCCTACAAAGATCTAAACTATCGTAACAGCGACTTTTCAGACCCACAGGACTTCTTTGCGGATTTTCTGCAGCGTCAAGGTTGCACACTTACAGATATACCGTCTGAAAGGTAAGAGTACACACGTTTCCCATCGCTTGCAGAGATGCTCAACCTGCGGCCCTCCAGCTGTAGCAAAACTACAACTCCCAGAATGCCCGGAGAGCCTACTGCTGTCAGCCTACAGCATGGCATGGTGGGAGTTGTAGTTTTGCAACAGCTGGATGCTCCTAAATTGAGCTTTCCTGTCTGGTCTGGCTAAGAACATATGGGCAAAATAGATGCCGATACCGATAACTTTGAAAATCCTGAATATCGGCCAATAATATCGGTAAAACTGATAATCGGTCGATCCCTATTTTGTAGTATTGGACTTTGTTTTTGCCATAGGGGGAGCCATGCACCGGTGCTGCGGAAGAAACTGACGGAAGCCGGCCTTCACGAGAAGCACGACCTGGAATGCTCGTTGTTTGCCAACTATCAGCGTTACCTGAAGGATCGTTTCACCGATCCTACCATTAAGCAGATGGTACTTTTTTCTTTTTCCTCCTCCTTCTTCTTTCTTTTATTATTTTTTTGAATTGTATTCATGGGTGCACACATTCTGTTTTACTTTCAGATGGAGAACGTTTCCAGGTTCCTTCATTTTATGGATCCGGAGAAGATCACCCTGGATTTTATACAAAACATCGATAAGACTAAACAGTTTGCCAGCACTCTGTTAAGTTTAAAAGTATCGCACGGAACGGTCAAAAACTATATCTGCCATATTGGTAACTTTGCCAAGTACGTGTTGTCCGAGGACTTTCCGGATGAGATCGAGGAGAGCAACAGAGAGGCTTCCGAGGTCTTTCTGCAAAGTCTGAAGAAGCTGACAGCGGAAATCAACAAAAAGTCTGCGAAAAGACGGAAGCGGGTGTAAGTCCTATTAACTTTAGTAGTGAACAGTTTGGCATACAAGTTCCTGCCTTAACATAACTCTTGTTTTATCAAACGCAGTCTTCGCCCTTCTCCTGAGGAGTGCCGCAAGGTGCTCAGAGTGGCAAGAAATCAGGCACACAACCTCTTCTCACGGGCAAATGCAGGCCGAGTGCTCGATGACAAAGAAAAGATACTGGCCTGCTATTACCTGGAGGCACTGGTGATGATCAAGCACCTGAGGAAACCATCTGCCGTCCAAAACATGACGGTAAGGCTCTCGTTACAATTCTGACTAACCGACTTTCCATTCCAATCACCGTCTACTGACAGACAACCCGAGATGCCTCATGTAACCTAATTTTATATTTTTCCGTTCTCTTACAGGTGAAGGAATGGCTGGAGAGGGACCGCTGCGAGCGTTCAGGCAACACGGTGACGGTAGTAAAGATGTCAGACTGTGTCATCGTGCTACCTGAAGAGGAGGAGCGAGTAAGTGTTTACACTCTTCCTGAAGGAGTTGTGGCGGACGTCAGGGAAGAATGCTTTAAGAGGCTGCTGATAAGGTGTCCGGTGAGACTGGACCACTCACTTCCATAACTGATGATGTGCAAAGACATCAGTCAGCGCCATGCTCAGTACTGTCAGGACAGATGGCGAAGGAGACAGTACAAGATGCGTACAGATGACGTCGTCGGTAAGTTATTTTTCTGACAATTAAAATGAGACGCAGGCATTGTCATTCTGTGTGTATGTTTTAACGACCGCTTTAATATATATATGTATATATATAATATATATATTTTTTAACAATTTCTCATAGAACACTTCCGAAGCCTTCCCACGGAAGAGATGGTTGACGTCTACACGGTGCGACAGGGATGGACAAGCAACATCCCTAAAGCTGCGGATGTCCTAAAGGCTTGAAAACCCCAGCAGTCACGAAAGAAGCACAGACGCTTTCCAAACTTTGAGGCAAAGGTGGCGTCTCAGGTCTGGGAAGGGCTAGTCGCAGTCGAAGACCAAGCAAAAGGCGGATTAGCTTTAAAGACCACCCGAGTCTTTAAAAAAGGAGAACTTGTCTGCGATTATCATGGAGTCCTGATGGACGGGAAAGAAGGAGAGGAGGTGCAGCGCTCCTTAGCGGAAGGGAAGTGCTACATCTATTTCTTCAGACACAAAGAAAAAAAGATGTGTGTGAACGCCACGAAGGTTCCATGCGACTGCCACCCCGATATGCCTTCTACGTTCGGACGACTGATCAACCACTCGCGGAAGAGAGCCAACCTGAAGCCGGTGGTAAAGTGCACGCAGGAAGGAAGAGTTCCAGTTATACTATTCCAGACTATAAAAGACATTTCTCCGGGGACTGAACTATATTTTGACTACGGAGTGAGAAGACGCACTTACGGCGAAGCAGCCGATTTGGACTGGCTGGATACTTGAGGAGGAACAGTATATTTGTTGAGTTGCCTCGGTCAAAAACTATATCTGCCATATAGGTAACTTTGCCAGCCAAGCACGTGTTGTCCGAGGACTTTCCGGATGAGATCGAGGAGAGCAACAGAGAGGCTTCCGAGGTCTTTCTGCAAAGTCTGAAGAAGCTGACAGCGGAAATCAACGTAAAGTCTGCGAAAAGACGGAAGCGGGTGTAAGTCCTATTAACTTTGGTATACATGTTCCTGCCTTAACATAACTCTTGTTTTATCAAACGCAGTCTTCGCCCTTCTCCTGAGGAGTGCTGCAAGGTGCTCAGAGTGGCAAGAAATCAGGCACACAACCTCTTCTCACGGGCAAATGCAGGCCGAGTGCTCGATGACAAAGAAAAGATACTGGCCTGCTATTACCTGGAGGCACTGGTGATGATCAAGCACCTGAGGAAACCATCTGCCGTCCAAAACATGACGGTAAGGCTCTCGTTACAATTCTGACTAACCGACTTGCCATTCCAATCACCGTCTACTGACAGACAACCCGAGATGCCTCATGTAACCTAATTTTATATTTTTCCGTTCTCTTACAGGTGAAGGAATGGCTGGAGAGGGACCGCTGCGAGCGTTCAGGCAACACGGTGACGGTAGTAAAGATGTCAGACTGTGCCATCGTGCTACCTGAAGAGGAGGAGCGAGTAAGTGTTAACACTCTTCTGAAACAACGTATACCTGCTGCCTTGCATGTTCTCTCTCTTGCCCCCCCCCCCCAATAAATACTGTCAAGCAAATGATTAACACATTCCGCTCCACCCTTACAGCTATTCGATACTTACTTCCGGTGCATCCGACACACCTTGCTGAAAGCGGAGTCAAGCGCTGAGAATCGTTTTTTCCTTTCCACAACGGGAAAACCGATAACAAATCCGAGCAAGGACCTGGAGAGGTTTCAAGAAAAGTAAGTTACCCATGGAAACGGAACTCTTATTTTTTTTGTTTACATAAATTTTGTGTCTTGCCCATCCATGCTAACAACTTGCCACCATATCGTTAGATTTCAGCAGGAACTGTTCACCAACAAGGATGCAATAGAGGCCATCGCGAGGTGGGCACTCCAGAATCTCGGCCTCGAAGACAAAGATGCTTTGAAGCAGTATATGCACCTGGGAGATCTTAAGGAAGTGAATCGAGATGCGATAATGAAGGCAGGCTGTATTTTGCATAATTTGGACTGCGATACACCTGGGTAAGAGTTGATTTTTATCCTTAATTTATATTACGTTTTTATGGTTGTTCACTCGGTTCTCACCCACTGTACCCACAAAATAATTAGCATATCTCTTTAACTTCATAGACCTTCATCAAGAAAGAGGCAGAGGAGGGAAGAAGAAGAAGAATCAGAAGAAGAGGAACAGGAGGAAGAGCGACAGGACGTCGAAGATCCTGAAGGAGTTGAGGCGGACGTCAGGGAAGAATGCTTTAAGAGGCTGCTGATAAGGTGTCCGGTGAGACCGGACCACTCACTTCCATCACTGATGACGTGCAAAGACATCAGTCAGCGCCATGCTCAGTACTGTCAGGACAGATGGCGAAGGAGACAGTACAAGATGCGTACAGATGACGTCGTCGGTAAGTTATTTTTCTGACGATTAAAATGAGACGCAGGCATTGTCATTCGGTGCGTATGTTTTAACGACCGCTTTAACATATATTTATTTATATTTTAACAATTTTCTCATAGAACACTTCAGAAGCCTTCCCACGGAAGAGATGGTTGACGTCTACACGGTGCGACAGGGATGGACAAGCAACATCCCTAAAGCTGCGGATGTCCTAAAGGCTTGAAAACCCCAGCAGTCACGAAAGAAGCACAGACGCTTTCCAAACTTTGAGGCAAAGGTGGCGTCTCAGGTCTGGGAAGGGCTAGTCGCAGTCGAAGACCAAGCAAAAGGCGGATTAGCTTTAAAGACCACCCGAGTCTTTAAAAAAGGAGAGCTTGTCTGTGATTATCATGGAGTCCTGATGGACGGGAAAGAAGGAGAGGAGGTGCAGCGCTCCATCGCGGAAGGGAAGTGCTACATCTACTTCTTCAGGCACAAAGGAAAAAAAAAAGGTGTGTGTGAACGCCACGAAGGTTCCATGCGACTGCCACCCCCATATGCCTTCCACGTTCGGACGACTGATCAACCACTCGCGGAAGAGAGCCAACCTGAAGCTGGTGGTAAAGTGCGCGCAGGAAGGAAGGGTTCCGGTTTTACTATTCGAGGCTATGAAAGACATTTCTCCGGGGACTGAACTATATTTTGACTACGGAGTGAGAAGACGCACTTACGGCGAGGCAGCCGATTTAGACTGGCTGGATACTTGAGGTGGAACGGTATATTTGTTCAATTGCCTCGCTGCACTGATGTTAAAAGGGCCTGTCCGTTTTCCTATATCGATGTACTATCCTCGCAATATCAGACTGGCATGGCACAGACTCTGAGTAGTCATTTCAGCGTAGAGACGGTGCAATTGCAGCTCCTCCCGTCTGGCCGCGTTCTAGCGACTGGGACACGGAAGGAGCCGCAATTACCCCCGCCCGCCACCGCAATATCGATGGCGAGCAGGCAGGCAGACATTGATTAGAGCTCTCTCCAATCACCTGTCAATCACTGGTGAAAGGGAAAAAATTGATCAGTGTAAACTGTCACTTTTTTTGCACTAGTATTGACTTTTAGGTTTAGCTTATTTTAGGCCCCCTTTGGTAGGTAGTTAGCTTATCGCCCAGCCCACCGCACCGCAGTCACTGATTCGCTGATTAGCGTAACGCTAATCAGCATTTTTACTTTTATAGTATCTGTAAGTGATCAGAACTGATCACAGTCAGATCTATAATAGTATTAGTGTCACCTTAGTTCGCTCCCCACCCAAAACGCAGTGTTTGTGCGATCAGGCCTGATTTGTTCCTAAAACAGATTGGCTGCTGTGGCTGCTGTCGCCGGGGCTTCCCCCAACGGCTCGTTAACACCCGTCTTGCAAGGGGGCAGAGGGCTGCATTGTGTAACCAATAACTACTCGCGGTGAAATGGAGAGACAAGCATGACGTTTACATGCTCTCCTCACAATACAAATAGAAATTCCCAGTGGGCGGAGGTGTTGGAGAGGGGCCCCACGCTATCGCTCTGTGAACCACAGAGATTGTCGCACCTATATTTGGTGCATAGAGTTTATAGAACACCGCGGTTTCTTCACAAAATAGGCTTTCGAGACACGTCTAAATGTCCAAAATGTGAGGTACACGATGCACATATTATGCACATGTTCTGGGAGTGTGTGGCGTTGGGGCCCTTCTGGACTGATGTTCTGGATATCATTTATGCAGTATACAACATTAGACTTCCAGCTGAACCGTCAATCTGTCTCTTGGGCCTTCTGAGTGATGACTTAACAGAGGGTACGACTATTGGTATTAGTAGGATACTGTATAATGCCAGAAAGATGATAGCCAGGTATTGGATTAGTGAGGATGTACCTACCAAACAAGAATTTATTGCCCGTTTGAACGTACTCATTGAATTGGAGAGAGGGATTTATTTTAAAAGAGGTGCTATTAAAAAATTTGACTCTATATGGGAACCGTGGATACAAACGCCAGATATGCCTTCTAGGAGACTTCTCCTTGCTAATGTGAGAAGGAATCTGCTGGGGTAACAGTGTAAAGGATTGTAGGATCTTAGTGATGGCTTGCCGTCCCGCATATGGTGGCACTGAGCGCTGCAAGGAGCAGAAGTGTGGTCAACTGAGTGTATGCTGGTGCGACTGGGGAGGGTGGGAGGGAGGGGTGATGTTTTTATGCCCTGTATGTACATGATGTCTCCTGGTTTACTTCTCAGATGGACTAGTTTCTGATCCTGCCTTTTTATTTGGACATGTACATTCATACTGTTGTATGTTTATTTGCACTATTGTTCTTTTTTTGAATATGAAAATAAAAAATGATCTGATTTTAAAAAACTAGTGTCATGGAAAAGCCCCTCTCGGTTTTTCCCTACTGTGCGTCCATTACACATTAGGCTTTTTTCATCTCCTATATAGACTCTGTTGCGATTTCTGCACGTAGGCCGGTGTAACGGTGTACGCCTACCACTATTACCACGATGTCGAATGTATTTGTATATACGTTGCCATTAAAGTTGTTTGCATTTACTACATTCAATAGCCGTGCGTTTTTCCTGGCGATACCAAGCCAATAAATTGTAGCCGAGGTCAACCGCAAGGTTTGACGCCAAGGTATGCCGCCCGTGAGATGCGTGGGTCTTGCTGGCGAGCAGCAGGCACAAGTCGCACTCCCTTCTTTTTCCACAGGAAGAGTAAAAATACTCCTCCTACCATTTTTCAAGGAGTGTATTTATCTGAGGAGGAACAAGACGGTTGCGGTGATTCAAATGCATAACACGTAGGCCTACACTTGTTCGTATCTGCCTCGGAGGCTCCGTTAGGGGCGTCTGTCACAGCTCCTGTCAAAAAGACAGCGCTCCAGACAGAAAAAAAATAAACTAAAAATAAATATCAAGGAGCCATTGGCTCCTAATCTGAAAATTGTTGCAGCCAAATGAATTGTTTTTAGTCGCCAAAATTTTTGTTGTAACACAAGGGTCAGAAACGGGGTTTTCTTTAGCCTCTTGGCTATTAGTTTTGTCCATTCGTAAACCTCCACATTGAGCTCCCAGCAGCAGATAGAAGGCTGCAGGGTAGGCTGGCACTTCTGGTGTGACATCACCTGGGCACATGGTCTTTGCTCAGCGGAGGCTCCGTTCCCGCCATGACGTCCCTGTCACGTCAGGAACAGTCGGCAGTGGCGCGTGCTCCCCTGCTCCACGAACGGCGGTTAAATTACCGTGCGTTATTCGGATGCATTATAAGACATTTATTTTTTTTTTTTAGGGCGAAAAACCGCCTGTACAGGCGTCTTTGACGCTTGCGCAGTCGTTATTGCCACTAGGGACGAGCGAATCGACTTCGGATGGAACATCCGAAGTCGATTCGCATAAAGCTCGGTTCCCTAATTGCGACCTCTGGCGCTCAGCATGTCTGCGATGCTGCACGCCCTAACCCTGCTGTTCTGTCGAGACTCCACCCACCTGAAGCCTGGTAGGTAACAGCCATAATTTAACGAGTAGCGCCGTTGGACCTCTCCTGCACATCAGCCGTACTGCGCACACAAAAAGGATGGACTTTGAGTGCGAAAGAAAATAAATAAGCAAAGCGGGGGTGTAAAGTGGTTGTCCCAAATGGCCATTTATCACATAACCACAGGTTAGATGATACTGGGGCTACATGGTGACTTTCAGACGAGCGTCACTCACTCCGCAACACACAGCACCCGGCCTGACCTCCCTCCCATCGCTGCCGGGGTTCACATAGCGTTATGTTGATTTATGATGCCATCTAACCCTTACAGTTCTGGGATGTATTGGATATGTATATGACAGCATGATGCCGGTGTTATCCAATTCATTCCAGAAGTGTAAGGGTTACATAGCATCATAAATCGATACAATGTGACCCCCGGCAGCGATGGGAGTTCAGGCCGGGATATGCGCTGCGGACTCGCTGCGGGAGGGACGCTCGTCTGCGAGGAGCCTTTGGCTGTGACAAACATCACATGGCCAAAGATCACGGCGTAGCAATGCAGCATTGCCACTAGCGAGAGGGGCCATTTTGCGACCTGCACATTGTCACGACAGCCCCCATAATTCTCACAACTATAGGGTCGCAACAGGATTTGCAACCCTACACTACACTGCGATGATTGGCTACGCTGGCAACAGTGCAGTCCTTTCTTTTATTTAGCACACAGACATAAAGTGCACCAGGCCCTGTGACAGAATCGCGTCAACCAGCTATGGAATCGGTTCATCTGCTAGTGTGAGGAGACATAAAGCCCAGCATTACTCGGCATTCTGCAACTGTCCACCATCATGGCCCTCCCTTCTCCGCCACTTAACCCTTACAATGGGGGCACCGGGCACCTTCAGCACATGGCGCAGTGGACGCAGAATGCTCGCCTCCGTGCGCCGCAGGACCGAAAAACTCATCTACTTGAGCTGACCCTTGTGTATGGAGCAGTCGGCAGTGAGCGCACTCCCCGTGTGATTGGTCACCCACATTGCACTACATACATCACTCACACACACACACACAAACACACACACACATGGATGCACAGAACAAGGTGTCAAAGCAGCGTGTAATCTATCTTTATTGTCCAGACCCTATTTAGCGTCTGGGTCCTTTCCCAGCGTGCCCCACTCTCCTTAGTACAATGACCCTCGGACCGGCGTTACTGCGACCCCTGGGAACAGGCGAGTATAATTTGGTGTTGTCGCTCTCTCACCTTCTCTCACAGCGGTACACGGAAGTTCTACATGGCGCTTCGTAGCCCGTGGTCACGTGGAAACCGACTCCTGCTCAAACTTTGAAAACCCAGCTCAGAGCTATGGAAGTCATCCCGGGCTTGAAAATGAGCTTGGCCTGCCAGCCCTCTGACGGGTTCCCAGCAGGGGCTGAATCGCATCAACGAGGCGATGAGTGCCTAGCCCACGGTCATCTCGAAACTGACCCCTGATCAAATTGGGCAAATTGATTCCAGGGCTATAAAAGCAATCTCTGGGCAGCGGGTCAGCATCCGATCATCCCATAAAAGTGTCAGCATGTATTCTATCGATTAATCCATCGACTAATTGGCTACTCTAATAAGAAAAAATAATTTCAAAATAATCATTAAATTCTCATTACCCCCCTCGAGGCTCCCCCTACATGCCCCCAGTGCCATCAGCTTCAGCTGACGAAATACTATCCCGACGAAAAACGAGTCCCCCCATCTAGTAATAGTGCTCCTCATAGACCCACCAATAGTAATTCCCTTCTAGAATGCCCCCTAAAGTGCCCCCAACAGTGAAAACGCTCCCAATAGTAGGAGAGCCCTCCAGTATTAATAATAAAATCCTCGCAGAGCCCCCAGTAGAAATAAGGCCTCCCTATAGTGGTAATAAAGCTCTCTACAGACCCCTCAGTAGTAATAAGGCCCCCTCCCCCACAGCGCTCTTAGTAGAAATAAGGCCAATCTATAATTCCCTCCTAGTAGTTATAAGAACGCATATGACGGCCCCTGTATCTATGATACCCCTACAGTGTCCCCAGTATTTATACTGCTCACCCTGAAGTGCTCTCGGTATTTATAATGCCCCCTTCAGTGTTCCCTGTAGTTATATCCCTCCCTCCACCATACAGCCCCATCTAAATAACATCACGCCATCTCTTGCGCCCTCTCCAAAATACAGTCCTATGTAAACAACATCACTCCCCTCCCTTCAGCCCCTCCAACATACAGCCCCATGTAAATAACACTATTTTCCTCACTTTCTGCCATAGAGTTCCAATTTAATTAAAATCACACCATCTCTACAGCCCCCTCCAATATACAGTCCCATGTAAGTATTATCCATCTCTATCTACAGCCCCCTCCGATGTACGGTCCCACGTAAATAACATCACCTCCTCCCCAGCCGCCTCCAACATGCAATCCCATGTAAAAATCGCCCTTCAACATTCAGTCCTATGTAAATAACATCATTCGCCCCACCCAGGCCCCTGCAAAATATAGTCCCATGTAAATAACATCACTCCGCCCCCAACATACAGTGCCATGTAAATGACATCAATCCCTCTGACTGCCTCCATCAGCATACAGTCCCATGTTATTAATACGACCCCCTCCCCCAGCCCCCCTAACATACAGTCCCATGTAAATGGCATCAATCCCTCTGACAGCCTCCATCAGCATACAGTCCCATGTTATTAATACGACCCCTCCCCAGCCCCCCTAACATACAGTGCCATGTAAATGGCATCAATCCCTCTGACTGCCACCATCAGCATACAGTCCCATGTTATTAATACGACCCCCTCCCCCAGCCCCCCTAACATACAGTGCCATGTAAATGGCATCAATCCCTCTGACAGCCTCCATCAGCATACAGTCCCATGTTATTAATACGACCCCCTCCCCCGCCCCCTAACATACAGTGCCATGTAAATGGCATCAATCCCTCTGACAGCCTCCATCAGCATACAGTCCCATGTTATTAATACGACCCCCTCCCCAGCCCCCCTAACATACAGTGCCATGTAAATGGCATCAATCCCTCTGACTGCCTCCATCAGCATACAGTCCCATGTTATTAATACGACCCCCTCCCCCAGCCCCCCTAACATACAGTGCCATGTAAATGGCATCAATCCCTCTGACAGCCACCATCAGCATACAGTCCCATGTTATTAATACGACCCCCTCCCCCAGCCCCCCTAACATACAGTGCCATGTAAATGACATCACTCCCTCTGACAGCCTCCATCAGCATACAGTCCAATGTTATTAATACGACCCCCTCCCCCAGCCCCCTAACATACAGTGCCATGTAAATGGCATCAATCCCTCTGACAGCCTCCATCAGCATACAGTCCCATGTTATTAATACAACCCCCTCCCCCAGCCCCCCTAACATACAGTGCCATGTAAATGGCATCAATCCCTCTGACAGCCTCTGAAAGGGTCTATCACAGCTGTATTACAGTAGAGGGTCTATTTTTTATAAGCTTTAAATTTCAATATATAGACAGAAGGTTGTAGTCTGTGTGGAGTGAACTTTGGACTGCAGTGTAGCAGTAAAACTGGTTATATTGCAGTCCAATATCTATAAGTCTGTACAGGCACATGCGGGTTCTATTATGTGAAAACAAACTATTTTGTTGACATATAGGCACATGCGGGTTCTATTATGTGAAAACAAACTATTTTGTTGACATATGATGAGATGACAGAAAATACACGAAAAGGCGTATGTTACTCTGTGATCTGTGATTGGTTAAACTTAAACATCATGCCATTCATTACTGCTATATATACCTCATGCTGTGAAATAAATATTTAGAGAGGATTTGAATCAACACGGAAAGCGTGTCTTGATTGGGTCTCTCTCCTGACGTCAGAGAATCTAAAATGATGCCGAACACCAGAATCTGCTAATAGGGGTCTCAATCAGAAAGGATAGTCCTAACAATTTGGGGGCTCGTAATCCGGGATCGAGAAGCCATCCTTGACGCTCTGGTAAGAGGTGACATCAATTTTGTCCCCTTCCTTGCCGGGTCCGAGGCACTGGCTACACTCGCAATATACGTAAGTACAGAATTTTGTATCTGGGATACATAGACTCAGGGAGTCTGATAAGTGCACTACGTGTCAGGGACACGTTTGTTACAACTCTGGGAGTTGTACACAGTTACATAGACTCAGGGAGTCTGATAAGTGCACTACGTGTCAGGGACACGTTTGTTACAACTCTGGGAGTTGTACACAGTAAGTGAGGTACTCTGGGAAGTACCCCGTAAAACTGTACTTCAGAAGGGCCCAGGCAATCCCCTATAAAAAAAAAAAAATCTGTTTAGGGAGCAGAAGGTTTTCGGCTTCATTTTTGATTCTTAATAGGATAGTTTTAGAAGTTTGCATGATAAGTTGTTTGATAATTATAAATTTCTGCATGCTAAATTGTTTGATAATTGTAGAAGTTTTGCATGATAAGTTGTTTTGTCTACCGTAGTTATATAGGAGGAAGTGACAAGCTGGGTGGTAAGTGTACAGCTGTCATCCTACAAACTGTCTGTTTTGTTTTGTTTTTGTTTTTGTTTTTTGCTATTACTGTTTTGAATTTCTTTTTGTAAAGAAAATAAGTTTTGATTATGGGTAGTCAAAAATCAAAGACAGAATACCCTAGACCAGAACCAGGAGAAACATGTAAACAATATGTTGCCCGAGTCAGTCCTACAAATTATTATCTTGTTAACCCATGGGTGGATAATTTGGCAGGATGGACAGAGGCAATGGAAGCGGTAGACCCCTTTCCCAGGGAAGGAGACAATAGCATATATCACATGGACATGGTCAAGGGTCTATGCTTAGGCGACACTGCCGCCTGGCCATATTTTGAACCTGACCCTTCATGGGATATGGATTATATGCAGAAAGGAGGAGAACAATGGCTAGAGATAGCTCCTCACTGGTATGATCCTAGCATGTGCAAGACAAAAGGTTTAAAAAGATCAAAAGACGATAGAAAACTACATGAGATACAGACTAAGAAGGAAAATGATACAAAACAACAGATGTATCCCCCACCTTCATATGTACATAAAATTAACTGTTTAGCGCTCAGGATTTAATTGCAGCCAGTCACATAATAGCAGGACATGCAGTTAGTAAACAACCCCCACCCCCAATTGTATCGAGATATAATTTAAGGAACAAGGGTTAAGTGGAAAAGGATAGTGAGATAAGGGGACCTGAGACATCCATGCCTTTTTGACAGTTGGTAATCAACTGATGAAAAAGGCTTTGGACATAGATGACCTTAATAAAATTATTAAACACTGCCCCAAGCCTACTGTGGCTCCGTCTGGCACAGTGGCTTATTTAAAGAAAGCCTGTAAAGGGAGAAATATGCGACAGACAGCAGGAAACTTTCATAGATCAAATGATAGAAACCAAGACTTCCAAATCATGAATAACCGCTGTTATAACTGTGGACAGCAGGGACTTTGAGCTAGACAGTGCACAACACCCAGGAGAGACACGCAGAATCAGGGAGCACACAGCCAACAACAGCCCATGACACAAAGGGGACAGAATACAGATAGACAGGGTACACAGACTCAGCCCAGGTTCCCCATTGATTGGAATCAGCAACAACCCTACTGACGGGGCCCGGAGGGAGTCACCCCAGCTTTCACACAGGTCACCACCCACTGGAAAGATACACCGATTATTTTGCTTAAAGTTGCAGGAAGGAAGGTAGGATTCATGGTAGACAGCGGCGCCACCTCCAGTGTGTTAAACAAAGACATGTACAAGGGACCTTTAAGAAAGTCTGACCCCTCTATGGGAATTAATGGGGTATTAACTAAAACATATAAAACACATGCCCTCCCAATAGAGACAGTGGACGGTGAATACATCACGGACCATATCTTCAGCATCATACCAGATTGCCCTGTAAGTCTATTGGGAAGGGACCTGTTTGTGAAATTGGATTTGGGGGTGACAGTAAAAATGACGGATTAAGTATTCACTCAGCCACCATGCCCATAGTGACCCCAGCTACATGTACTTTTGTTAGTTTACAGGACCACCCTGAGTTAGGGGACATAAACCCTTCACTATGGTCACAGGGCGACTATGACACGGGCCTGATTGATTGCACACCTTATCAAGCACATCTTAAACCAGGTGCTACACCGGTGTATCAAAAACAGTACCCACTGTCCAAGGAAAAGATTGAGGGGCTACGGCCAATGATAGAAGAATTTCTGAAAAAGGAATTCTCGAGGAGGTGATTTCACCTTACTCCACCCCTATCAATCCTGTGACAAAGGCAGATGGTACTACCCGCTTTGTCCAGGATTTGAGGGCAATCAACAATCTCATTGTACCCATAGCCCCGGTGGTTCCTGATGTCACAACTCTCCTTTCCTCCATCCCCTGGAAGCCGTCTGTTTTAGCGTGATTGATTTGAAAAATGCTTTCTTCTCAATCCCAGTTAAAAAGAGTACCCGACTTATTTTTGCTTTTTCCTTTGAGGGACGTCAACTGACCTGGGGTAGAATGCCACAGGGGTATGCTGATTCACCAGTTGTGTACAGCATTGTCCTCCAAGCCACTTTGAAACCCTGGCACCCCCAAGGTTCCATCCTGATACAATATGTTGATGATCTACTGTTGTGCAGCATGTCAGTGGAGGCAAGTGTAAATGATGGTATATCCTTGTTGAAATGGTTGTCAGAATGTGGTCATAAAGTGTCGTTAAAGAAACTGCAGTGGTGCAAAAAGCAGGTTGAATACTTGGGCTTTGTCCTCACACAGGGGGAAAGAAGAATCAGTCCCGGGAGAATCCAGTCTATTGTGGGTCTGGTCACCCCACACCAAGAAGGAAATGCTGTCCTTTCTTGGTATGATAAACTACTGTAGACAATGGATCCCCGACTGTTCTTATTATGACAATATTTTGAGGCAAGCCACTCTGGAAGAATCCCCAGAGCTAATAAGATGGTCAAAAGAAATGTTGAATGCTTTCGACACTCTGAAATGTTCATTGATGTGTAGCCCAGGATTGGGCCTCCCTGATTATAACCTACCATTCCACATGTTTGCACAACAAAACTGTAAAACCATGGCGGGGGTACTCACTCAAGAACATGGGGGTAAGTTGCGTCCTTGTGCCTTTTTCTCAAAGGTAATGCCTGTCCCTGTACAAGGGATGCCGGCATGTCTGCGTACTCTTGCGGCCTGTGCGATGATGGTGGAATTGGCCACACCCTTTACGCTGGGACACCACACTGTCTTACATACCACACATGACGTAGTGGGACTACTCAGAGGTATTCATACGCAGCACATGTCAGCACAAAGGTTGTCAGGATATGAAGTCCTTTTACTCAGTGATCCATCATTACAGATTAAATATGCCTCACATACGGCAGGACCAGCACCGATACTGAATGCATTACTAGGACTGAAAGGGACAGAAGACTCCTTGCCAGACGAACATGACTGTCTCAAGGTCCTAGAATACGAAACCTCCCCAGATTAGACTTGTCAGCCACCCCCATACCAGACGCACCAGAAGTGTTTGTAGACGGTTCATGTTCACGTCCACTGGACACCGTCTACTGTGCAGCATATGCAGTAGTGATGCTGCCAGATATTATCCTTGAGTCACGACCCATTCATGTGCAATCAGCCCAAGCTGCAGAATTGATAGCGCTTATAAGGGCATGTCAAATACACAAAGGCAAACCTGTCACCATATACACAGACAGCAGATATGCATACGGGGTTGTGTGGGACCATGGGGTAATCTGGCTACGCAGGGGTTTCACCACAGCTGATGGTAAGAAAATATCACATTCCCAGCTTATAGTTGATCTGTTGGCCGCCCTCCAGCTTCCCTCACAAATAGCTGTTATACACTGCAAGGCACACACTCGAGGTAAAGACAGGATTTCCCAGGGCAATGCCCTGGCTGACAAGGTGGCAAAAGAAACGGCCCAAAAACATCCCAATCGGATCCACGATCCAGACCCTTGGGCAATGGCTTGCCTACAGCCTCCATCCCTAAGCTCCACACACATGCTGACAGAACTCCAGAGATATGTCACAGAGGAAGAAGAAAAAGACTGGGTTTACCCTGTTTTGCAGAAAAATCCACGAACTGGATTGATCTGCAAAGAGGGGAAGCCATGTATACCCCAGCACAGCGCTGCACTTTTCATAGCACATTTTCATGGAGTAGGACACAACAGCATCAAAACAACATGCACCCTATTGAGTCAAAATTTCTACATAACAAACATGCAACATTTGGTTGCAGACTACATAGGCAGATGCCTGATCTGCCTTCGAGCTAATCCTGGTAATCCACATAGGATAGTACACCAACATCTTGATTATCCCACAACTCCATTCACCCATTTACAGGTTGACTACACACATATCCCCAAGACAAAGGGTAAGCAAGAATACGCTCTGGTCATAGTGGACATGTTTTCCAGATGGCCAGAGGTATTCCCTACAAAGGCAGAAGATGCCAAGACCACAGCAAGGATTATCACTCAGCAGATAATTCCGAGATGGGGATGTCCCCTGGTCATTGAATCAGATCGGGGCCAGCATTTACATCCAAGTTAAATAGAGAAATAGCCAGATTGCTACAGGAAAGCCACAGCAGGTACTTTTGAGAAATGGAAACAAATCCTACCTATTATATTGGCAGAAATAAGGATGACTCCTAATAAGAGGTTAGGATTGTCACCCTTTGAAATTCTTATGGGTAGGCCCTTTCCAACTCCTTGGGCAAGCCACCCCTAGTGGTACAGGAAGGCGACATAGACCAAATTAGGGAAGAATATGTCACAAAACTGATTAAAGTTCTTAGTGAAACTGAAGAAAAAGTTGCTTGTAAGTCTCCCTCTCTTCCACAGGAACCAACGCACCCCTTCAAAGCTGGAGACACGGTGGTGGTCAGGGTACTACGTAAAGGAAAAGATCCCAAGGAGCTGGCATTCGGACCCCTACCACGGTGGTAGCAGTCACTAGAACGGCGATTCTCACAGAGGAGGCTCCGATCTGGATTCATGCTAGCAGAGTGAAAAGGATCCCTGAGGCGTCTTCTCCAGTGTCCAACGAAGACAAAGAGCGGAGCTCAGAAGAAGCCTTGCCACAGGCTGAAGATGAAGACCCCACAATATTCTGGGAGATTTGTTTGTCTGCTGCTGATTATTAATCTTTCTGTTCTCTTGCCAATCGGACTTATTACCACTTGTATTTATCATCCAGAAGAGATGAGTTTATTATGTGGTGCACCAAATAATCACACAGTCTCTAAAGGAGCTCAGGAGCAAGATCCAGTTGTTCCTGGCCCCTTATATTCTGAACAGAATAGTATAATCAGGATAGTGAAGGCCCTAAATGTTAGCTCATCGTGCCTTACAGATTTACAGAGTCCACGAGACCTTATACAAACATGTGTTGTTACTGTATCCAATGTATACCCTCATTAGTTAATACATTTATGAGATGTAGGCGAGTCCCAGATACACCACAAGCTGCATACATTCAGGTAACTCAAGAAAACCCTGGGTCTCCAGAAGATTACCAAAAATATTTACAGAAATATTTTGAAAGAAAGAAACAAGAAAGGAACAACATAAATGAATAATAAAGGGAAAAAAAACACATTATAATTAGGTGTTTTTTAAGAGGGGATTGAAAGGGTCTATCACAGCTGTATTACAGTGGAGGGTCTATTTTTTATAAGCTTTAGTTTCAATATATAGACAGAAGGTTGTAGTTTGTATGGAATGAACTTTGGACTGCAATGTAGCAGTAAAACTGGTTATATTGCAGTCCAATATCTATAAGCTGTACAGGCACATGCGGGTTCTATTATGTGAAAACAAACTATTTTGTTGACATATAGGCACATGCGGGTTCTATTACGTGAGAACGAACTATTTTGTTGACATATGATGAGATGACAGAAAATACACGAAAAGGCGTATGTTACTCTGTGATCTGTGATTGGTTAAACTTAAACATCATGCCATTCATTACTGCTATATATACCTCATGCTGTGAAATAAATATTTAGAGAGGATTTGATCCACACGGAAAGCGTGTCTTGATTGGGTCTCTCTCTCCTGACGTCAGAGAATCTAAAATGATGCCGAACACCAGAATCTGCTAATAGGGGTCTCAATCAGAAAGGATAGTCCTAACAGCCTCCATCAGCATACAGTCCCATGTTATTAATACGACCCCCTCCCCCAGCCCCCCTAACATACAGTGCCATGTAAATGGCACCAATCCCTCTGACAGCCTCCATCAGCATACAGTCCCATGTTATTAATATGACCCCCTCCCCCAGCCCCCCTAACATACAGTGCCATGTAAATGGCATCAATCCCTCTGACAGCCACCATCAGCATACAGTCCCATGTTATTAATACGACCCCCTCCCCCAGCCCCCCTAACATACAGTGCCATGTAAATGGCATCAATCCCTCTGACAGCCTCCATCAGCATACAGTCCCATGTTATTAATACGACCCCTCCCCAGCCCCCTAACATACAGTGCCATGTAAATGGCATCAATCCTCTGACAGCCTCCATCAGCATACAGTCCCATGTTATTAATACGACCCCTCCCCAGCCCCCTAACATACAGTGCCATGTAAATGGCATCAATCCCTCTGACAGCCTCCATCAGCATACAGTCCCATGTTATTAATACGACCCCTCCCCAGCCCCCTAACATACAGTGCCATGTAAATGGCATCAATCCCTCTGACAGCCTCCATCAGCATACAGTCCCATGTTATTAATACGACCCCCTCCCCCAGCCCCCCTAACATACAGTGCCATGTAAATGACATCACTCCCTCCCCCAGCCCCCCAACATACAGTGCCATGTAAATGGCATCAATCCCTCTGACAGCCTCCATCAGCATACAGTCCCATGTTATTAATACGACCCCTCCCCAGCCCCCTAACATACAGTGCCATGTAAATGGCATCAATCCCTCTGACTGCCTCCATCAGCATACAGTCCCATGTTATTAATACGACCCCCTCCCCAGCCCCCCTAACATACAGTCCCATGTAAATGGCATCAATCCCTCTGACAGCCACCATCAGCATACAGTCCCATGTTATTAATACGACCCCCTCCCCCAGCCCCCCTAACATACAGTGCCATGTAAATGGCATCAATCCCTCTGACTGCCTCCATCAGCATACAGTCCCATGTTATTAATACGACCCCCTCCCCCAGCCCCCCAACATACAGTGCCATGTAAATGACATCAATCCCTCTGACAGCCTCCATCAGCATACAGTCCCATGTTATTAATACGACCCCCTCCCCCAGCCCCCCTAACATACAGTGCCATGTAAATGACATCACTCCCTCCCCCAGCCCCCCTAACATACAGTCCCATGTTATTAATACGACCCCCTCCCCCAGCCCCCCTAACATACAGTCCCATGTAAATGGCATCAATCCCTCTGACAGCCTCCATCAGCATACAGTCCCATGTTATTAATACGACCCCCTCCCCAGCCCCCTAACATACAGTGCCATGTAAATGACATCACTCCCTCCCCCAGCCCCCCTAACATACAGTCCCATGTAAATGACATCACTCTCTCCCCCAGCCCCGCTCACAGTTAAATACCCACAACTCCCAGCATTGTTCTGCCTCCCCCCTCACTTACCTCTCCAAGTGTAGCAGACATCACCTCAGCTTCTTTTCCCCTTCAGGGCCGTCCTCTCCTGAACCGGTCACATGGTGGTGACGTCATGGCAGGTCCTTCATCACCACCACCACATTGCCTGTTTTTCTTGTCACATGACCTGTGATGTCACCACAGGTCCTGTAATCTTCCAGGGCAATAGATTCATGTATTTAGCTGGCAGGCAGGACGTTTTCACCTAGAAACGCCTAAAACACAGTATTCCCTTACGTCCTAACCAGTGGCACAAATGGGGTATTCTGCCCCTGTGGACTGGTTAGGACAGGTGGAATGTTTAATGAACCAAACATTAAACACATGAGATACCATCTAAACACGCCCTCCCTGCCCCCAATAAAGAGGGGGCGTGACCCCCAGGACCTCGTGTTTTTTTCTGTCCTGTGGATAGAATAGGACGGGTGGCCCCCTCCTCCATCATTTTGGTGGAGAGAGGGGTTGTTTTTTCTATGAGGTTTTTGCCTTCCCTTTCTTCAAGTCTCCGGTGCATTTTTCTAAAGCCGGAGCATGAGGACTCACCCCCCCTTCAGCCTGGGCAGAGCGGTGGCATCGGCATCCTGCATGTGCGGCTTGGCGCCGCCATCTTGCGGAAGTGACGTCGTATGACGTCACTTCCGGTTTTCCGGCCGTTTTTGTTCGGCCGAATATTTTGCATTTTTCTCTGCTATGTTTGCCATTTCTGTGCCCTTGCTGGGCTGGGGGCCCTATATATATATATTCATTTAGTCTATGGTGTATTTAGGCGTTTTTCTAAAGCGGTGTTAGCTTTAGTAGTACCCCGCTACCCTAAGCTATAGTACCCTGAGCTATAGTCGCCTGACGCCCAAATTGGCTATTTAAGCGTGAGAGTCTCCAGGTTCAGTCTCCTGGAGCGCAGAGTCTTCTGTTAACCTTGAGTGTGTTTGGTTTGCAAGTACTATTCCCTTGCAAGTCCGCAGTTGTTTAGCTTTTTTCTCAAATTGCTAGGATCTTCTGGGTAAAGATCCTGAAGCTTTCTATTTACGTTTTTTTTCCGTGGATTTAGACCTAAATCATGTCTTTTGTTTCCGCAGCCATGTCTTCCACCGGGGACGGTGAGCGAGAGCCCAGCAGGAAAACCACTGGCAAGAGACGCCATCTGCAGTGCCATGACTGCCAAATCGTGCTGGAGGACAGCTACGCCTTCTCCCGGTGCCCACCCTGTAGGGCCAAGTCACTCCCGCAGCAGGAACCGACAGTTCATGACGTCGTGGATTGGGTCAAAGGGTACATGGATTCCAATATGAGCCAAGTGAATGCCTCTATTGAAGAGTTGAAACATGCTCTGGTTTCCAAACGCCGTCGTCCTTCCTCTCCCCATCGTGCTATGGAGGTTTCGGGGGTCCAGGATGCCAGGGACGCTTCGGCCTCTTCCTCCTCCTCCGAGGAGGATGGTTTTTCATATTTTTTTCCGCCGGAAAAAGCCCAGCGGCTGCTGAGATCCATCCGGTCGGGGGACCAGGACGTTGATCCGGGGGAAGCCTCATCATCTGCGTCTAAGGGGCCCAGGGCCTTTAAAGCGGATAGTTCCCTCCTGTCTCTGATGAAGACGGAATGGAAGAAGCCTGAAAAGGGTCCGGTACTGACCAAAAGGTTTAAGGCTGTATTTCCGGTCAAGGAGGATCAGGTGTCTTCTTGGGGGCCTGTCCCTAAAGTGGACATGGCAATATCAAAGTTGTCAAGAAGGACTCTAATACCATCGGATGACGGATCAAGCCTGCAGGATCCCATGGACCGGAAGACAGATTGCGCCCTTAGGCGCGCTTATTCGGCAGCCTCAGCTTCCGCCTCGGTTGCGATTTCCTCTTCCGAAGTGGCGAATTTTCTAAAAACGAGATTCGCCCAGGTTCAGTCTGACCTGGACCAAGGGGTCTCCAGGGACGACATTTTGGCCTCTTGCAAGACGGCCAGCCTTGCCATTGACTTCCTGTGCGACGCGGCTCCACAACAGTTGAAGCTGGCATCTAAGGCCATGGCCCTTTCAACCGCGGGCAGGCGCCCGCTGTGGTTAAAACCATGGAAGGCCGATACGACTTCCAAGCACAATTTGTGTGCCATGGCGTACGAACCCGGCAAACTCTTTGGTGCAGAGCTGGACCAGATTATGGAAGGACTGTCGGACAAGAAGGGCAAGTCTCTTCCCCAGCAGTCCTTTCGTGGTCGGGGCAAAGGTTTGGTTCCAGAGCGGAACCTCAACCTAGAGCCCAGAGAGATTGGGGCTCCCGTAGAGGAGGAAAATCCTCTAGGGGTTCTAGACCCCCAAGAAGTCCTCGACGCTCTGATTGCGGGCCTCCTCGAGGCTCTTGGTATTTAGCCGGTCCGACTGGAAATCCCATGCCCCCTTTTCCCCACATTCCCGTAGGCGGACGCCTACAGCATTTTCTTCCTTGTTGGCAAGATCATATCCAGGACCAATGGGTCCTGCGGATAATTTCACAGGGGTACCTTGTGGACCTGAGCAGTCCACCATCGGACAAGTTCGTCCAAACAAAGATTCTTCCCTGCAACAAGCAAAAGATTCTGGAGAATTATGTCCTAGAATACTTTCAGAAGGGGGCCCTGCAAGAAGTTCCTCTCCAGAGAGAGGAACAGGTATCTACTCCCCAGTGTTCCTGGTACCCAAGAATACCGGAGGTTGGAGGATGATTATAGATCTGAGATACTTCAACCGTTTCATAAAACAAAAGAAGTTCCGTATGGAAACTATCCAGTCGGTGACCAATCTTCTTTTGCCGGGAGATTTCCTGGCAACTTTAGACCTCAAGGATGCCTATCTCCATATTCCCATCCATCCTGGGTCCAGAAGATTCTTAAGGATCGCAGTAAACATCGGAGGGGTCCTAAAACATTTTCAGTTTGTGGCCCTCCCGTTTGGGATTTCTTCGGCCCCACACACTTTCACCAAGGTAGTGGTGTCCGTGGTGGCCGCTCTAAGGCTTCGAGGCCTGAGCATAGTTCCATACCTGGACGATTGGCTCCTCAGAGCACCTTCCCAAGCGATCCTGTCTCAACATATCCAGCAGGCTGTTGCATTCCTCCATCATTTGGGATGGATAATCAATTGGGACAAGTCCCAGCTTCAACCAGCCACCTCGGTAAAGTTCCTGGGGTTCGTGGTGGATTCAGTCAGAATGACTATTCATCTTACTCCCGAAAGAAGGCAATCCGTTCAGCAAACAGCCCGTTCTCTCTCCGTACCGAAGCAGGTAACGATTCGAACATTGATGAGGATGTTGGGACTAATGTCTTCAACCGCAGAAGCGGTGCCTTGGGCATTATGGCATCTACGTCCGCTTCAGTCGGAAGTACTAGCCAAGTGGAATCACAGTCCGGTGGGACTCAATTCCGTGCTCTCCCTGCCTTACAAGGTCCGGTCCTCCCTAAGGTGGTGGTCCCACCTCGAGGACGGCAAGTCCCTGATCCAGCCCTCCTGGATCATACTTACTTCAGACGCATCCCTGGTAGGCTGGGGAGCTCATCTTCTGGACAAGACAGTCCAAGGAACTTGGACACCTCAGGAGAGGTTATTGTCATCGAATCTCCTGGAGATCAGAGCAATCAGATTAGCTCTTTTTCATTTTGCTCCTTCCATTCGAGGGAAGGCCGTGAGAATACAGTCAGACAGCATGACTGCCGTACTGTACATCAACAAGCAGGGAGGCACGAGGTCACAAAGTCTCCTGAGAGAGATAGGTGTGATATTGGATTGGGCAGAAATGAACCTCACCCACTTGTCAGCCGTCCACATTCGCGGAGTTCACAATGTGATCGCGGACCGCCTGAGCCGAGGTCTTCCGACCGGAGAATGGTCACTTCATCCAGAGGTCTTCAAGGAGATAACGCTCAGGTGGGGCATGCCAGAGATCGATCTCATGGCAACGAGGTTCAACACCAAAGTGGAGAAGTATTGCTCCCTTTACAGGGAGGACAACCCGGTGGCAATAGATGCTCTGTCAATCCCATGGAGGTTCAGGCTGGCCTACATCTTCCCTCCAATTTCCTTGATACCAAGGGTCTTGATGAAAATCAGGCAGGACCAAGCGTCAGTCATCGCCATCATTCCATACTGGCCGAAGAGAGCTTGGTTTACCCAACTCTTACAGATGAGTCGGGGTCAATTTCTGAGGCTTCCCCAGAGAGAGTACTGGTGTCGGGGGACACACAGATCTCCTCAAATCTTCAAATGTTCAACCTGACAGCCTGGAGGTTGATCAGTCCCTTCCAAGATTAGAAGGGCTATCGGGGTCTGTCTTGAGAACCTTAGAGCACTCCAGATCAGAAGCTACCAACAGAGCCTACTCCAGAATCTGGAAGATTTTTTCGTCCTGGTGTTCTAGGCATCAGCAGACGTCGGCTGAAGCTTCCATCCCGGTAATTCTTCAATTCCTACAAGATGGTCTGGACAAGGGGTTATCGCCCTCTACTATCAAAGTGCAGGTCTCGGCAATCTCTGCTTGTCTCAACAGAGCTGTTTCTCAAGACCCCCTTATCAAGAGGTTCCTGAAGGGAGCCTCAAGATTAAAGCCTACAGTAATCAGACCTATCCCTGTTTGGGATTTATCGGTCGTGCTCAGGGGTTGACGTCTCCCCCTTTGAGCCCCTAGAGGAGGCGGGATTCAAGTTCTTAACCTGGAAAATCACCTTCTTGTTGGCTATTACCTCTGCAAAGAGAGTTGGGGAACTCCAAGCCTTTTCAGCTTTTGAGCCTTATACGAAGATTCTTCAAGATCGAATTCTTCTCAAGTTTTTACCTTCCTTTATTCCAAAGGTTCCTTCCTTTGACAATATAAATCAGGTGATTTCTCTACCAACCTTGGCTCCACCCCCCTCCTCTGAGGAAAGAGGGCTCCATACCCTCGACATTTCGAGATGTCTCAGGATTTACCTGGAACGCTCCAAGGTATTTAGGAAGGATGAAAACCTCCTTATCCTTTTTCCGGTACCCATAAGGGGAGGAAAGCCTCTAAGCCCTCCATCAGCCGATGGATTAAGGAGGCAATTCGGGAGTCCTATGTGTCTCAGGGTTCTGAGCCCCTGAATTTGTAAGGGCCCACTCTACTCGAGCAGTGGCCACTTCTTTTGCAGAGAGAAGCTCGATTCCATTGGACGTGATCTGTAAGTCAGCTTCTTGGAGTTCTCACTCCACTTTTATTTCACACTATAGAGTGGATTCTAGAATACATAGTTATTCTTCCTTTGGCCGGACAGTATTGTCTTCCGCCAGGCACGAGGACCCTCCCATGGGGGTTTCTACTTGCTAAATCCCCATTTGTGCCACTGGTTAGGACGTAAGGGAATCGTTAATTTCTAACGATAATTTGTTTTCCCTTAGTCCTAACAGTGGCACACAAATATCCCCCTTAGTTAGATTGTTATTATTTTGTCTACTTGTAATTACACGAGGTCCTGGGGTCACGCCCCTCTTTATTGGGGGCAGGGAGGGCGTGTTTAGATGGTATCTCATGTGTTTAATGTTTGGTTCATTAAACATTCCACCTGTCCTAACCAGTCCACAGGGGCAGAATACCCCATTTGTGCCACTGTTAGGACTAAGGAAAACAAATTATCGTTAGAAATTAACGATTATATGAGGTGCAGGAGTGGGCCATTTCACGCCCCCTGCTGCACACAACCGGGATATATATTATACTAGCCATCTCATAGAACCCTCTTATGTGAGCAGCCAAATAGCACACTTAACGCCCCTGCTGCTTACAACCGGTATTTACAATTAGTGATGTCGCGAACATAAAATTTTCAGTTCGCGAACAGCGAACGCGAACTTCTGCAAATGTTCGCGAGCAGGCGAACGGGCGAACCGCCATAGACTTCAATTGGCAGGCGAATTTTAAAACCCACAGGGACTCTTTCTGGCCACAATAGTGATGAGAAAGTTGTTTCAAGGGGTCTAACACCTGGACTGTGGCATGCCGGAGGGGATCTATGGCAAAACTCCCATGGAAAATTACGTAGTGGACGCAGAGTCGGGTTTTAATCCATAAAGGGCATAAATCAACTAACATTCCTAAATTGTTTGGAATAACATGCTTTAAAACATCCAGTGTGTGTATACGATCAGGTATGATGTTGTATCGATCAGGTAGTGTAAGGGTTACGCCCGCTTCACAGACATTGACAGACCAAACTCCCCTTTTAATGCACCGCAAACAACCGCAAACAGTTCATTTGCACAACCGCAAACTCCCCATTTGCACAAGGTTGGATACCAAGCTAGCCACGTCCCGGTGATGTCATTGAAGGTTTCTTCCTCCACCCAGCCACGTACAACACCAAGGGTCCCCAAAAGATGAATTGAATTGATTTTTCGAACGGTGAGATGGTTAAAAACGCTGGCTCCCTCCACTCTGTTTTAAACCACGGTGACTGCGCCTGCGCCGTGCAATTTACTGTCACACCCGATATGAGTGGTATTTTCTGTAGTACTATTCTCATCAGTTTAATCCCTCTAACGTCCCCAATCTGGGGGCCATTTATTGAATAGATTTTTCGAACGGGGAGATGGTTAAAAAACGCTGGCTCCCTCCACTCTGTTTTAAACCACGGTGACTGCGCCTGCGCCGTGCAATTTACTGTCACACCCGATATGAGTGGTATTTTCTGTAGTACTATTCTCATCAGTTTAATCCCTCTAACGTCCCCAATCTGGGGGCCATTTATTGAATAGATTTTTCGAACGGGGAGATGGTTAAAAAACGCTGGCTCCCTCCACTGATATGAGTGGTATTTTCTGTAGTATTATTCTCATCAGTTTAATCCCTGTTACGTCCCATATCAGGGATTGCCTTTGTGAAAAAAATTTAGGCCGGGTACCTTCGACTGCCTTCACAGTGACAGACCAAACTCTCGTACACTAAACTGAATTGATTTCAGGAACCGGGAGATGGAAAAAGCAGCTTGGTCGGTCCTCTTACTCCCAAATTGGGGCACTGCGCGTGCACAGAGCAATGTGCTGTGACACCCTATATGAGTGGTGTCTTAACTAGTACTATTGCTATCAGTTTAATCCCTGTTACGGACCCTATCCGGTCGAATTGATTAACCATTGTCGAATCCCCCATTGACATCCCCCTTATAAGCTGTGTAAAGCATATTTTTTAGTTTGGTTTTGAACTGCTGCATCCTTTCCGACTTTCGGTAATTTGGTAACATTTCTGCCACTTTCTGCTTATACCGGGGTCTAGTAGCGTGGCCACCCGATCGCTTTTGGTCTGATCATAATGAAGCAACGGCCTTATCATCTGGGGTGTGGCAACATTGCCAACACACTTATAGAGGTGATGATGATTGCTTCATTGTGATACGCAAGCCCCTTCACCACAACAAGGTAACGATCACGAAGGGGAATTGACACTTGTATGTGCCTTTTTTTTGGTTTGTTTTTGCAGCCACAGTGCTGCACCATAGGACAGAAAAATTAGGCATGTACACATGCCTGAAAAATAATGGCACTGTTGCAGCCGCTATTGTAGCAGCGGCCGGAAAAATTTATGTTTTCCAGGCAGAAAAGTGACTAAAACATTGCGGCTTGAACCCTAGTTGGTGGTGGAGAATTCACGAAAGTCATCCGGTATGCAGACATTAAATACAGCAGCGTGGGGACCATTTTAAGGCCATGGCATGTAATCAGGCCTTTTGTTAGTCAAGCGTATCCCCCACTGTCAGTCCCTTCGGGATCCATGCCTCATTCATCTTTATGAAGGTGAGGTAATCAACACTTTTTTGACCGAGGCGACTTCTCTTGTCAGTGACAATGCCTCCTGCTGCACTGAAGGTCCTTTCTGACAGGACACTTGAAGCAGGGCAGGCCAGAAGTTCTATCGCAAACTGGGATAGCTCAGGCCACAGGTCAAGCCTGCACACCCAGTAGTGAAGGGGTTCATTGCTCCTCAGAGTGTCGATATCTGCTGTTAAGGCGAGGTAGTCTGCTACCTGTCGGTCGAGTCGTTCTCTAAGGCTGGATCCCGAAGGGCTGTGGCGATGAGTAGGACTGAAAAGCTCCGCATGTCCTCCATCAACAACACATCTGTAAATCGTCCAGTCCTTGCCGCCGTGGTAGGAGGAGGATTACACTCACCTCTTCCCCTGTTAGATTCCCGTTGTGCTGTGACATCCCCTTATAAGCTGTGTAAAGCATATTTTTTAGTTTGGTTTTGAACTGCTGCATCCTTTCCGACTTTCGGTAATTTGGTAACATTTCTGCCACTTTCTGCTTATACCGGGGTCTAGTAGCGTGGCCACCCAGTACAGATCGTTCTCCTTTATCCTTTTTATACGTGGGTCCCTCAACAGACATGACAGCATGAAAGACCCCATTTGAACAAGGTTGGATGCAGAGCTACTCATTTCCCGTCTCGTCCTCACTGATGTCATTGACGGTCTGTTCTTCCCCCAGCCACGTACAACACCATGGGTCCCAGATAGGTGACAACAACGAGCACCCTGGGGTGCCTGCTGTGGTTGGTCTTCCTCCTCCTCAAAGCCACCACATTCCTCCTCTGACTCCTCTTCCTCATACTCCTCTTCCAGCGTTGCTGCAGGTCCGGCAAGCGATGATGACAAGGCTGTTTCTGGTGGTGATGGTGACCACAACTCTTCCTCTTCCTCTTCACGCTCATCTACAGCCTGATCCAGAACTCTTCGCAGGGCACGCTCCAGGAAGAAAACAAATGGGATGAGGTCGCTGATGGTGCCTTCGGTGCGACTGACTAGGTTTGTCACCTCCTCAAAAGGACGCATAAGCCTACAGGCATTGCGCATGAGTGTCCAGTAACGTGGCAAAAGATTCCCAGCTCCGCAGAGGCTGTCCTAGCACCCGGTCATACAAATACTCGTTGACGGCTTTTTCTTGTTGGAGCAGGCGGTCGAACATTAGGAGTGTTGAATTCCAACGTGTCGGGCTGTCGCATATCAAGCGCCTCACTGGCATGTTGTTTCGCCGCTGAATATCGGAAAAGTGCGCCATGGCCGTGTAGGAACGCCTGAAATGGCCACACACCTTCCTGGCCTGCTTGAGGACGTCCTGTAAGCCTGGGTACTTAGACACAAAACGTTGTACGATGAGATTCAACACATGTGCCATGCACGGCACATGTGACAACTTGCCCAAATTTAATGCCGACAACAGATTGCTTCCATTGTCACACACCACTTTGCCGATCTCCAGTTGGTGCGGGGTCAGCCACTGATCCACCTGTGCGTTCAGGGCGGACAGGAGTGCTGGTCCTGTGTGGCTCTCTGCTTTCAGGCAAGTCAACCCCAAGATAGCGTGACACTGTCGTATCCGGGATGTGGAATAGCCCCTGGGGAGCTGGGGGAATCAGTTGATGTGCAGCCAGACGCCGCAGCAGAAGAGGACTCAGCCGAGGAGGATATTGAAGAGGATGGAGTAGGAGTAGAGGAGGTGGCAGTAGGTCTGCCTGCAAGTCGTGGTGGTGTCACCAACTCCGCTGCGGAGCCACGCATTCCATGCTTGTCAGCCGTCAGCAGGTTGACCCAATGCGCAGTATACGTGATATACCTGCCCTGACCGTGCTTTGCAGACCAGGTATCAGTGGTCAGATGGACCCTTGCCCCAACACTGTATGCCAGAGATGCCATGACTTCCTTTTCAATGACATGGTAGAGGTTTGGGATTGCCTTTTTGAAAAAAATTTCGTCCGGGTACCTTCCACTGTGGTGTCCCAATAGCGACAATGCCTCCTGCTGCACTGAAGGTCCTTTCTGACAGGACACTTGAAGCAGGGCAGGCCAGAAGTTCTATCGCAAACTGGGATAGCTCAGGCCACAGGTCAAGCCTGCACACCCAGTAGTGAAGGGGTTCATTGCTCCTCAGAGTGTCGATATCTGCTGTTAAGGCGAGGTAGTCTGCTACCTGTCGGTCGAGTCGTTCTCTAAGGCTGGATCCCGAAGGGCTGTGGCGATGAGTAGGACTGAAAAAGCTCTGCATGTCCTCCATCAACAACACATCTGTAAATCGTCCAGTCCTTGCCGCCGTGGTAGGAGGAGGATTACACTCACCTCTTCCCCTGTTAGATTCCCGTTGTGCTGTGACATCCCCTTATAAGCTGTGTAAAGCATATTTTTAGTTTGGTTTTGAACTGCTGCATCCTTTCCGACTTTCGGTAATTTGGTAACATTTCTGCCACTTTCTGCTTATACCGGGGTCTAGTAGCGTGGCCACCCAGTACAGATCGTTCTCCTTTATCCTTTTTATACGTGGGTCCCTCAACAGACATGACAGCATGAAAGACCCCATTTGAACAAGGTTGGATGCAGAGCTACTCATTTCCCGTTCCTCGTCCTCACTGATGTCATTGACGGTCTGTTCTTCCCCCAGCCACGTACAACACCATGGGTCCCAGATAGGTGACAACAACGAGCACCCTGGGGTGCCTGCTGTGGTTGGTCTTCCTCCTCCTCAAAGCCACCACATTCCTCCTCTGACTCCTCTTCCTCATACTCCTCTTCCAGCGTTGCTGCAGGTCCGGCAAGCGATGATGACAAGGCTGTTTCTGGTGGTGATGGTGACCACAACTCTTCCTCTTCACGCTCATCTACAGCCTGATCCAGAACTCTTCGCAGGGCACGCTCCAGGAAGAAAACAAATGGGATGAGGTCGCTGATGGTGCCTTCGGTGCGACTGACTAGGTTTGTCACCTCCTCAAAAGGACGCATAAGCCTACAGGCATTGCGCATGAGTGTCCAGTAACGTGGCAAAAGATTCCCAGCTCCGCAGAGGCTGTCCTAGCACCCTGGTCATACAAATACTCGTTGACGGCTTTTTCTTGTTGGAGCAGGCGGTCGAACATTAGGAGTGTTGAATTCCAACGTGTCGGGCTGTCGCATATCAAGCGCCTCACTGGCATGTTGTTTCGCCGCTGAATATCGGAAAAGTGCGCCATGACCGTGTAGGAACGCCTGAAATGGCCACACACCTTCCTGGCCTGCTTGAGGACGTCCTGTAAGCCTGGGTACTTAGACACAAAACGTTGTACGATGAGATTCAACACATGTGCCATGCACGGCACATGTGACAACTTGCCCAAATTTTATGCCGACAACAGATTGCTTCCATTGTCACACACCACTTTGCCGATCTCCAGTTGGTGCGGGGTCAGCCACTGATCCACCTGTGCGTTCAGGGCGGACAGGAGTGCTGGTCCTGTGTGGCTCTCTGCTTTCAGGCAAGTCAACCCCAAGATAGCGTGACACTGTCGTATCCGGGATGTGGAATAGCCCCTGGGGAGCTGGGGGAATCAGTTGATGTGCAGCCAGACGCCGCAGCAGAAGAGGACTCAGCCGAGGAGGATATTGAAGAGGATGGAGTAGGAGTAGAGGAGGTGGCAGTAGGTCTGCCTGCAAGTCGTGGTGGTGTCACCAACTCCGCTGCGGAGCCACGCATTCCATGCTTGTCAGCCGTCAGCAGGTTGACCCAATGCGCAGTATACGTGATATACCTGCCCTGACCGTGCTTTGCAGACCAGGTATCAGTGGTCAGATGGACCCTTGCCCCAACACTGTATGCCAGAGATGCCATGACTTCCTTTTCAATGACATGGTAGAGGTTTGGGATTGCCTTTTTGAAAAAATTTCGTCCGGGTACCTTCCACTGTGGTGTCCCAATAGCGACAAATTTTTTGAAGGCCTCAGACTCTACCAGCTGGTATGGTAAAAGCTGGCGGGCTAAGAGTTCCGTCAAGCCAGCTGTCAGTCGCCGGGCAAGGGGTGACTTTGTGATATTGGCTTCTTATGCTCAAACATGTCCTTGACAGACACCTGAGTGTGGGCAGATGAGCAGGAACTGCTGAAGGTGAGAGATGGAGTGGCGGGTGGTTGAGAGGGGGCAGGGAGGACAGCAGTGGTTGACGTGGCTGAAGATGCTGGACCAGGAGGAGCATGGTGGCTTTGAGTTTGTGTGCTGCTTGTACTCATGTGTTGATCCCATAGGCGTTTGTGATGTGAGATCATGTGCCTTCGCAAAGAAGTTGTACCAAGGTGGGTGTTGGACTTCCCACGACTCAGTTTCTTTTGGCACAGGTTGCAAATGGCATTGCTTTTATCAGAGGCAGACACACAAAAAAATGCCACACTGCTGAGCTTTGCAATGACGGCATTCTAGTGGTGGCAACAGCATGCGTTGACTGGCGTGCTGTCTGGCTGACCCCAGGTGCCGATACATGCTGTCTGACTGTGCCACTAACTCCTTGCGACGACCTCCCCTGCTTCCAACTCGTCTCCTCATTCTCTCTGTCTCCCCTTCAGAACTTTCCCCTCTTCTTCTCTTCGAGCAGGCACCCACGTGGCATCCGTGGACACATCGTCATCATCAACCGCTTCACTTGTATCTGACACCTCAGCAAAGGAAGCAGCAGCGGGTACAACATCATCATCATCATCATCACACTGTACGTCCATGTGTGTAATCCTGCCTGACTGAGACATATCCCCGTAATCTACATCATCTGGCAATAATGGTTGCGCATCACTAATTGCATCCAACTGATGTGTAAATAACTCCTCTGACGGATCAAGTGAAGCGGCTGTGGTGGCTGTGGTAGTAGTGGTGGTGGTGGCGACGGGCGGGTGCGTGGTAACTTGAGAGCAGGTGACCGAAGCTGAGCTGGAGGAGGATGGTGCGTCAAGGTTCTTAGCGGAAGCTGTTGAAGATTGGGTGTCCTGTCTAAGCCAGTCAACTACGTCCTCTGAATTTTTCGGGTTCAGGGTACGTGGCCTCTGAAAACTGGGCATTATTCCAGGGACAGTGGAAATCACAGCACTACGACCACGACGGCCCCTGCGGGGTGGCCTGCCTCTGCCTGTCATTTTTTTTTTAGATAAGTGGTACTACGCGTGCTAGGTACTGTGCCACCCGGTATGAGTGGTTGGCACTGGCAGTCGGCACACTACAGTCTGTGGAGGTGGGCCTGACACACACTGGCAGCAGGCAAGCAACTGAATTTAGACTACTGTCTAAAAATTAAATGCCTTATTTATCGGCAAGCTACTGTGCCACCCGGTATGAGTGGTTGGCACTGGCAGTGGGCACACTACAGTCAGTGGAAGAGGGCCTGACACACACTGGCAGCAGGCAAGCAACTGAATTTAGACTTGTAGTGTACGGGAGCTGTAATGCCCGTCACTACAGAAGGGTCACTGGTGTGCTGTCGTTTCCCCTTTATTTATGGGGAGGTTGGTATAAAATAATCTTCTGATGTAATGTAATGCTATGCACTTCCCTGTTACTGTGATTATTGCATGTGCAGGCCGGCTAGGGATGTCATTCCAGCTCTAGTCAGTAGAGGGAGCTAGGGAGCCCTAGTTTATATAAGGCCCAGTCAGGGAAGGGACAAGGAGTCTAAACTCAGGCCTTGAGCCTGCAAGTTGAAGCCCAGGCCTTGTGCCTGTGAAGGTGTCCAGAGTTCAGGCCCTGCGCCTGTTGAAGTCAGCCCAGGCCCTATAGCCTGAGAGAGTCCAGCCTAGGAAGATTCATGCCCTGGGAGGAGCAGTCCAGACCCTAGGACTAGTGGAGATGAGTTGCCTCCTTAGTCGAGCTGCAAACAGGAGAATAATTCCAGCAGGAGCGTTTCTGGTCACCATCCTGAGGAGCTGAGGGAAGGCAGAGCAGCCACAGAGAAAGCAAGAGGTACTTAATCTAATCCCAAGGATATAAGCCAAGAGAGGGCATTCGGGCCTTGGAAGATAGTGTCTTTAATCCTCTATCTTTACCTTGCTACATATCGCCTGCTACTGAAAGTACTGTAACCTGTAATTCTAACTGAAACCAACCGTCTTCAAGGGAACTGCGTTTCCATCTGTGTCCATGTATGATAACCCACAAGTACTTTAGTAAAGTTCCAGTTCTGTTTAATTACAACGTGGTCCCTCAGTTATTCCTACTATCAGCAAACGGTGTGCCACCGTTAATTGGCACTGGCGTCACGAACTCTATCTACAACTACCTGCCAGAGAGTCAGCCTGTCTCAGGTTAGTGGTCACCATTGCACTACCACACCCAAGAACACTATTAACCCTAACTTGAGTACGCTGCACCTCTCTTTTGGCGTCACGAACAGGATTCGCACGTTTTTACAGACTGTGAGCAAAACGTGAACTTTGTGCCTTAACCAGTTTGCCAAGTGACAAAACGCCTGTTTATTTGAAGTGAACTTTGCGGACTTAAAACGTACAGAAAAGTGTGCTTAAAACCTCCAAAAAGCGCTGTGCAGTGTTGCACTATCTAGAGGAAGAAAATCGCCGCATCAGGGTGCATTTTTGTGGACTTTTATGCTGTTTTACTACCGCGGCTTGCTGTCAGTGAATAGCCGCATCATGGCGCCCAAGATGGCCGCCGGCGCCATTGGACTTCTTCATGCGCCATCACTACCCTCAGTGGCGCGAAAATTTGGCGCCAAAACCCTCCAGGAGGGAGGAGAAAACTGCCCTGGGATTCCGCCCATCTTTGTGGATTATAATGTGGCCGCCTTCCCTATTGCGTTATACCTAGGGGGCGGGCCTGTGACCAGGAAAGATCTGCCCAGCCCGAGGGAGGAGCCTGTTTGTGTGCTGAAGAAAGAAGCTGGTGAGAAGATGGCGGCGCCGGACGCAAGCATGCCCCAACCCAGAGCCCATAGGAGAGTGGGGCGCCACACCACCAGACTCCCCTGCACCGGAGACCTGGGACCCTCCAGCCTGGACCATCCACCTGCGAGAGCAAGATGCTGATCGCCGTGGGATCCGCCGCCGGCACCCGCAATGGCCGACGCTGATGGCCGAACTACGGGCCGCGGTGGCCAAAAAGACGACTACGCGAAAGAAACGCTTTGAAGAGATGGCGAAGTCCATCCAGGAAGACCCGTTCCAGGGTAAGCCGCAGTTAGCCCGACACCTGGCAGTGGTCAGTCCTGAAAGAGTTAATTCACCTCCACTGGAGCCGCCTGCAAGCGGACCGTCGACTCTGGAATTGCTGCAGAGACGGGTATACTGGGTAGAGGACCTCGGTTACGCTGGGTGTGTCCAGTGGGTCCCTTTCCCCAGAACCGAAGCAGAAGTGGAAGCTATGCTGGATAGACCCCCTCCAATCAAGATAGTACGGGGAGACGGCTTCCAAATATGGCCTGCTAGGCCAGATCAATTGCTGCGGGAACCCAGTGATTATTCCTCTGAAGAGGAGTCAGAGGAGTTTGACACACACCTGTGAGTAAGGCCTGCTTGGCCATTTTGCATATCCTCACAGAGACATTACCTCTGTTGCAGGAACTGTCCCTTACGTTTGTCAGGCTGGTAGAGCTTGCTGCCAGTTCTCCACGGCCGGTGGCATTGTTGTGAAGCTAAGTTGCCACTGTGAACCACTGCTCCCAGCCTGCTCTTTTCTGTTCCCGGGACATCCTGCCTGCTTCTGCAAAGTACTTTAACAAATCCAAGTTGTGCTTTTATTTGCACTTTATCCCCTTTTAACCCCCATTTCAGGTTGAAAGGGACGTTTTATGTCAGCACTTTTAGGGTACGCAGGACTTGCCAGGATAACATGGCCCTGGTGTTGTCAGAGTCCTGTGATGTCAATAGTATGTGTATTGCTGACCGTATTTATTGCAGGTTTTATATTCAAGCCAATGTGCCCAGAGATGGACTCCCCATGTGCGAGCCTCTGTGATCTTCATTTCCATGGACTCCCTGAGTGTGAGCCAAAATTTATAATATTTTATTATGGACTTATATAATGTCATGGACTATCCTGGTATTCCCTTTTATCCGCTGTGCCAGGTCAGCGCCCCAGTTCCATTCACTATCCTGAGAGAAGAGAACGACGCCCCTTGTCACCGCACTTCACCTTTGCCAATTGGACCTGATATGAATATCTATGCAGATGATGCTGATATATATGAATATGTATGCCTGCATGTTCTTTTTGTATTTCAGGTGTAAATTCCAGTTGGCCGGGCCCTGTTGGAGTACGAGGTCGTACTCACCTTAAAGCAGCGGGGTATGTAGTGTATGGGAGCTGTAATGCCCGTCACTACAGAAGGGTCACTGGTGTGCTGTCGTTTCCCCTTTATTTATGGGGAGGTTGGTATAAAATAATCTTCTGATGTAATGTAATGTTATGTACTTCCCTGTTACTGTGAAAAGTGCCATGTGCAGGCCGGCTAGGGATGTCATTCCAGCTCTAGTCAGTAGAGGGAGCTAGGGAGCCCTAGTTTATATAAGGCCCAGTCAGGGAAGGGACAAGGAGTCTAAACTCAGGCCTTGAGCCTGCAAGTTGAAGCCCAGGCCTTGTGCCTGTGAAGGTGTCCAGAGTTCAGGCCCTGCGCCTGTTGAAGTCAGCCCAGGCCCTATAGCCTGAGAGGGTCCAGCCTAGGAAGATTCATGCCCTGGGAGGAGCAGTCCAGACCCTAGGACTAGTGGAGATGAGTTGCCTCCTTAGTCGAGCTGCAAACAGGAGAATAATTCCAGCAGGAGCGTTTCTGGTCACCATCCTGAGGAGCTGAGGGAAGGCAGAGCAGCCACAGAGAAAGCAAGAGGTACTTAATCTAATCCCAAGGATATAAGCCGAGAGAGGGCATTCGGGCCTTGGAAGATAGTGTCTTTAATCCTCTATCTTTACCTTGCTACACATCGCCTGCCACTGAAAGTACTGTAACCTGTAATTCTAACTGAAACCAACCGTCTTCAAGGGAACTGCGTTTCCATCTGTGTCCATGTATGATAACCCACAAGTACTTTAGTAAAGTTCCAGTTCTGTTTAATTACAACGTGGTCCCTCAGTTATTCCTACTATCAGCAAACGGTGTGCCACCGTTAATTGGCACTGGCGTCACGAACTCTATCTACAACTACCTGCCAGAGAGTCAGCCTGTCTCAGGTTAGTGGTCACCATTGCACTACCACACCCAAGAACACTATTAACCCTAACTTGAGTACGCTGCAGACTACTGTCTAAAAATTAAATGCCTAATTTATCGGCAAGCTACTGTGCCACCCGGTATCAGTGGTTGGCACTGGCAGTGGGCACACTACAGTCAGTGGAAGTCAGCCTGACACACACTGGCAGGCAACTAACCTTAGATTAAAGTGTAAAAATTAAGTGCCTTTTTTTTAAGCAAAGTCCTGTGCCACACGGGATGACAGGGGTGGGCACTGGCAGTGGGCACACTACAGTCAGTTGAAGTCGGCCTGACACACACTAGCAGCAGGCAAGCAGCTGAAATTACACTAAAGTGTAAAAATTAAATGCCTTTTTATGCAAAGTCCTGTGCCAGCCGGTATGAGTGGTGGACACTGGCAGTGGGCACACTACAGTCAGTGGAAGTCGGCCTGACACACACTAGCAGCAGGCAAGCAGCTGAAATTACACTAAAGTGTAAAAATTAAGTGCCTTTTTATGCAAAGTCCTGTGCCAGCCGGTATGAGTGGTGGACACTGGCAGTGGGCACACTACAGTCAGTGGAAGTCGGCCTGACACACACTAGCAGCAGGCAAGCAGCTGAAATTACACTAAAGTGTAAAAATTAAGTGCCTTTTTTATGCAAAGTCCTGTGCCAGCCGGTATGAGTGGTGGACACTGGCAGTGGGCACACTACAGTCAGTGGAAGTCGGCCTGACACACACTAGCAGCAGGCAAGCAGCTGAAATTACACTAAAGTGTAAAAATTAAATGCCTTTTTTATGCAAAGTCCTGTGCCAGCCGGTATGAGTGGTGGACACTGGCAGTGGGCACACTACAGTCAGTGGAAGTCGGCCTGACACACACTAGCAGCAGGCAAGAGCTGAACCTTAGATTAAAGTGTAAAAATTAAGTGCCTTTTTTATGCAAAGTCCTGTGCCAGCACGGGATGACAGTGGTGGACACTGGCAGTGGGCACACTACAGTCAGTGGAAGTCGGCCTGACACACACTAGCAGCAGGCAAGCAGCTGAAATTACACTAAAGTGTAAAAATTAAGTGCCTTTTTATGCAAAGTCCTGTGCCAGCCGGTATGAGTGGTGGACACTGGCAGTGGGCACACTACAGTCAGTGGAAGTCGGCCTGACACACACTAGCAGCAGGCAAGCAGCTGAAATTACACTAAAGTGTAAAAATTAAGTGCCTTTTTATGCAAAGTCCTGTGCCAGCCGGTATGAGTGGTGGACACTGGCAGTGGGCACACTACAGTCAGTGGAAGTCGGCCTGACACACACTAGCAGCAGGCAAGCTGAACCTTAGATTAAAGTGTAAAAATTAAGTGCCTTTTTTATAGCAAAGTCCTGTGCCAGCACGGGATGACAGTGGTGGACACTGGCAGTGGGCACACTACAGTCAGTGGAAGTCGGCCTGACACACACTAGCAGCAGGCAAGCAGCTGAAATTACACTAAAGTGTAAAAATTAAATGCCTTTTTATGCAAAGTCCTGTGCCAGCCGGTATGAGTGGTGGACACTGGCAGTGGGCACACTACAGTCAGTGGAAGTCGGCCTGACACACACTAGCAGCAGGCAAGCAGCTGAAATTACACTAAAGTGTAAAAATTAAATGCCTTTTTATGCAAAGTCCTGTGCCAGCCGGTATGAGTGGTGGACACTGGCAGTGGGCACACTACAGTCAGTGGAAGTCGGCCTGACACACACTAGCAGCAGGCAAGCAGCTGAAATTACACTAAAGTGTAAAAATTAAATGCCTTTTTATGCAAAGTCCCGTGCCAGCCGGTATGAGTGGTGGACACTGGCAGTGGGCACACTACAGTCAGTGGAAGTCGGCCTGACACACACTAGCAGCAGGCAAGCAGCTGAAATTACACTAAAGTGTAAAAATTAAGTGCCTTTTTTATGCAAAGTCCTGTGCCAGCCGGTATGAGTGGTGGACACTGGCAGTGGGCACACTACAGTCAGTGGAAGTCGGCCTGACACACACTAGCAGCAGGCAAGAGCTGAAACTTACACTAAAGTGTAAAAATTAAGTGCCTTTTTTATGCAAAGTCCTGTGCCAGCCGGTATGAGTGGTGGACACTGGCAGTGGGCACACTACAGTCAGTGGAAGTCGGCCTGACACACACTAGCAGCAGGCAAGCAGCTGAAATTACACTAAAGTGTAAAAATTAAATGCCTTTTTATGCAAAGTCCTGTGCCAGCCGGTATGAGTGGTGGACACTGGCAGTGGGCACACTACAGTCAGTGGAAGTCGGCCTGACACACACTAGCAGCAGGCAAGAGCTGAAATTACACTAAAGTGTAAAAATTAAATGCCTTTTTATGCAAAGTCCCGTGCCAGCCGGTATGAGTGGTGGACACTGGCAGTGGGCACACTACAGTCAGTGGAAGTCGGCCTGACACACACTAGCAGCAGGCAAGCAGCTGAAATTACACTAAAGTGTAAAAATTAAGTGCCTTTTTTATGCAAAGTCCTGTGCCAGCCGGTATGAGTGGTGGACACTGGCAGTGGGCACACTACAGTCAGTGGAAGTCGGCCTGACACACACTAGCAGCAGGCAAGCAGCTGAAATTACACTAAAGTGTAAAAATTAAGTGCCTTTTTTATGCAAAGTCCTGTGCCAGCCGGTATGAGTGGTGGACACTGGCAGTGGGCACACTACAGTCAGTGGAAGTCGGCCTGACACACACTAGCAGCAGGCAAGCAGCTGAAATTACACTAAAGTGTAAAAATTAAATGCCTTTTTATGCAAAGTCCTGTGCCAGCCGGTATGAGTGGTGGACACTGGCAGTGGGCACACTACAGTCAGTGGAAGTCGGCCTGACACACACTGGCAGGCAAGAGCTGAACCTTAGATTAAAGTGTAAAAATTAAGTGCCTTTTTTATGCAAAGTCCCATGCCAGCACGGGATGACAGGGGTGGACACTGGCAGTGGGCACACTACAGTCAGTGGAAGTCGGCCTGACACACACTAGCAGCAGGCAAGCAGCTGAAATTACACTAAAGTGTAAAAATTAAATGCCTTTTTATGCAAAGTCCTGTGCCAGCCGGTATGAGTGGTGGACACTGGCAGTGGGCACACTACAGTCAGTGGAAGTCGGCCTGACACACACTAGCAGCAGGCAAGCAGCTGAAATTACACTAAAGTGTAAAAATTAAATGCCTTTTTTATGCAAAGTCCTGTGCCAGCCGGGTATGAGTGGTGGACACTGGCAGTGGGCACACTACAGTCAGTGGAAGTCGGCCTGACACACACTAGCAGCAGGCAAGCAGCTGAAATTACACTAAAGTGTAAAAATTAAATGCCTTTTTTATGCAAAGTCCTGTGCCAGCCGGTATGAGTGGTGGACACTGGCAGTGGGCACACTACAGTCAGTGGAAGTCGGCCTGACACACACTAGCAGCAGGCAAGCAGCTGAAATTACACTAAAGTGTAAAAATTAAATGCCTTTTTATGCAAAGTCCTGTGCCAGCCGGTATGAGTGGTGGACACTGGCAGTGGGCACACTACAGTCAGTGGAAGTCGGCCTGACACACACTAGCAGCAGGCAAGCAGCTGAAATTACACTAAAGTGTAAAAATTAAGTGCCTTTTTTATGCAAAGTCCTGTGCCAGCCGGTATGAGTGGTGGACACTGGCAGTGGGCACACTACAGTCAGTGGAAGTCGGCCTGACACACACTAGCAGCAGGCAAGCAGCTGAAATTACACTAAAGTGTAAAAATTAAATGCCTTTTTTATGCAAAGTCCTGTGCCAGCCGGTATGAGTGGTGGACACTGGCAGTGGGCACACTACAGTCAGTGGAAGTCGGCCTGACACACACTAGCAGCAGGCAAGCAGCTGAAATTACACTAAAGTGTAAAAATTAAATGCCTTTTTTATGCAAAGTCCTGTGCCAGCCGGTATGAGTGGTGGACACTGGCAGTGGGCACACTACAGTCAGTGGAAGTCGGCCTGACACACACTAGCAGCAGGCAAGCAGCTGAAATTACACTAAAGTGTAAAAATTAAATGCCTTTTTTATGCAAAGTCCTGTGCCAGCCGGTATGAGTGGTGGACACTGGCAGTGGGCACACTACAGTCAGTGGAAGTCGGCCTGACACACACTAGCAGCAGGCAAGCAGCTGAAATTACACTAAAGTGTAAAAATTAAATGCCTTTTTTATGCAAAGTCCTGTGCCAGCCGGGTATGAGTGGTGGACACTGGCAGTGGGCACACTACAGTCAGTGGAAGTCGGCCTGACACACACTAGCAGCAGGCAAGCAGCTGAAATTACACTAAAGTGTAAAAATTAAATGCCTTTTTATGCAAAGTCCTGTGCCAGCCGGTATGAGTGGTGGACACTGGCAGTGGGCACACTACAGTCAGTGGAAGTCGGCCTGACACACACTAGCAGCAGGCAAGCAGCTGAAATTACACTAAAGTGTAAAAATTAAATGCCTTTTTATGCAAAGTCCTGTGCCAGCCGGTATGAGTGGTGGACACTGGCAGTGGGCACACTACAGTCAGTGGAAGTCGGCCTGACACACACTAGCAGCAGGCAAGCAGCTGAACATTACACTAAAGTGTAAAAATTAAGTGCCTTTTTTATGCAAAGTCCTGTGCCAGCACGGTATGAGTGGTGGACACTGGCAGTGGGCACACTACAGTCAGTGGAAGTCGGCCTGACACACACTAGCAGCAGGCAAGCAGCTGAAATTACACTAAAGTGTAAAAATTAAATGCCTTTTTTATGCAAAGTCCTGTGCCAGCCGGTATGAGTGGTGGACACTGGCAGTGGGCACACTACAGTCAGTGGAAGTCGGCCTGACACACACTAGCAGCAGGCAAGCAGCTGAAATTACACTAAAGTGTAAAAATTAAATGCCTTTTTTATGCAAAGTCCTGTGCCAGCCGGTATGAGTGGTGGACACTGGCAGTGGGCACACTACAGTCAGTGGAAGTCGGCCTGACACACACTAGCAGCAGGCAAGCAGCTGAAATTACACTAAAGTGTAAAAATTAAATGCCTTTTTATGCAAAGTCCTGTGCCAGCCGGTATGAGTGGTGGACACTGGCAGTGGGCACACTACAGTCAGTGGAAGTCGGCCTGACACACACTAGCAGCAGGCAAGCTGAACATTACATTAAAGTGTAAAAATTAAGTGCCTTTTTTATGCAAAGTCCTGTGCCAGCACGGTATGACAGTGGTGGACACTGGCAGTGGGCACACTACAGTCAGTGGAAGTCGGCCTGACACACACTAGCAGCAGGCAAGCAGCTGAAATTACACTAAAGTGTAAAAATTAAATGCCTTTTTTATGCAAAGTCCTGTGCCAGCCGGTATGAGTGGTGGACACTGGCAGTGGGCACACTACAGTCAGTGGAAGTCGGCCTGACACACACTAGCAGCAGGCAAGCAGCTGAAATTACACTAAAGTGTAAAAATTAAGTGCCTTTTTTATGCAAAGTCCTGTGCCAGCCGGTATGAGTGGTGGACACTGGCAGTGGGCACACTACAGTCAGTGGAAGTCGGCCTGACACACACTAGCAGCAGGCAAGCAGCTGAAATTACACTAAAGTGTAAAAATTAAATGCCTTTTTATGCAAAGTCCTGTGCCAGCCGGTATGAGTGGTGGACACTGGCAGTGGGCACACTACAGTCAGTGGAAGTCGGCCTGACACACACTAGCAGCAGGCAAGCAGCTGAAATTACACTAAAGTGTAAAAATTAAATGCCTTTTTTATGCAAAGTCCTGTGCCAGCCGGTATGAGTGGTGGACACTGGCAGTGGGCACACTACAGTCAGTGGAAGTCGGCCTGACACACACTAGCAGCAGGCAAGCAGCTGAAATTACACTAAAGTGTAAAAATTAAATGCCTTTTTTATGCAAAGTCCTGTGCCAGCCGGTATGAGTGGTGGACACTGGCAGTGGGCACACTACAGTCAGTGGAAGTCGGCCTGACACACACTAGCAGCAGGCAAGCAGCTGAAATTACACTAAAGTGTAAAAATTAAGTGCCTTTTTTATGCAAAGTCCTGTGCCAGCACGGTATGACAGTGGTGGACACTGGCAGTGGGCACACTACAGTCAGTGGAAGTCGGCCTGACACACACTAGCAGCAGGCAAGCAGCTGAAATTACACTAAAGTGTAAAAATTAAATGCCTTTTTTATGCAAAGTCCTGTGCCAGCCGGTATGAGTGGTGGACACTGGCAGTGGGCACACTACAGTCAGTGGAAGTCGGCCTGACACACACTAGCAGCAGGCAAGCAGCTGAAATTACACTAAAGTGTAAAAATTAAATGCCTTTTTATGCAAAGTCCTGTGCCAGCCGGTATGAGTGGTGGACACTGGCAGTGGGCACACTACAGTCAGTGGAAGTCGGCCTGACACACACTAGCAGCAGGCAAGCAGCTGAAATTACACTAAAGTGTAAAAATTAAGTGCCTTTTTTATGCAAAGTCCTGTGCCAGCCGGTATGAGTGGTGGACACTGGCAGTGGGCACACTACAGTCAGTGGAAGTCGGCCTGACACACACTAGCAGCAGGCAAGCAGCTGAAATTACACTAAAGTGTAAAAATTAAATGCCTTTTTTATGCAAAGTCCTGTGCCAGCCGGTATGAGTGGTGGACACTGGCAGTGGGCACACTACAGTCAGTGGAAGTCGGCCTGACACACACTGGCAGGCAACTAACCTTAGATTAAAGTGTAAAAATTAAGTGCCTTTTTTAAGCAAAGTCCTGTGCCAGCACGGGATGACAGGGGTGGACACTGGCAGTGGGCACACTACAGTCAGTGGAAGTCGGCCTGACACACACTAGCAGCAGGCAAGCAGCTGAAATTACACTAAAGTGTAAAAATTAAATGCCTTTTTTATGCAAAGTCCTGTGCCAGCCGGTATGAGTGGTGGACACTGGCAGTGGGCACACTACAGTCAGTGGAAGTCGGCCTGACACACACTAGCAGCAGGCAAGCAGCTGAAATTACACTAAAGTGTAAAAATTAAATGCCTTTTTATGCAAAGTCCTGTGCCAGCCGGTATGAGTGGTGGACACTGGCAGTGGGCACACTACAGTCAGTGGAAGTCGGCCTGACACACACTAGCAGCAGGCAAGCAGCTGAAATTACACTAAAGTGTAAAAATTAAATGCCTTTTTTATGCAAAGTCCTGTGCCAGCCGGTATGAGTGGTGGACACTGGCAGTGGGCACACTACAGTCAGTGGAAGTCGGCCTGACACACACTAGCAGCAGGCAAGCAGCTGAAATTACACTAAAGTGTAAAAATTAAATGCCTTTTTATGCAAAGTCCTGTGCCAGCCGGTATGAGTGGTGGACACTGGCAGTGGGCACACTACAGTCAGTGGAAGTCGGCCTGACACACACTAGCAGCAGGCAAGCAGCTGAAATTACACTAAAGTGTAAAAATTAAATGCCTTTTTATGCAAAGTCCTGTGCCAGCCGGTATGAGTGGTGGACACTGGCAGTGGGCACACTTCAGTCAGTGGAAGTCGGCCTGACACACACTGGCAGCAGGCAAGCAGCTGAAATTACACTAAAGTGTAAAAATTAAATGCCTTTTTTATGCAAAGTCCTGTGCCAGCCGGTATGAGTGGTGGACACTGGCAGTGGGCACACTACAGTCAGTGGAAGTCGGCCTGACACACACTGGCAGGCAACTAACCTTAGATTAAAGTGTAAAAATTAAGTGCCTTTTTTTTAAGCAAAGTCCTGTGCCACACGGGATGACAGGGGTGGGCACTGGCAGTGGGCACACTACAGTCTGTGGGCCTGCAGCTCCTCACACACAGGCAGGCCAGGCAACTGCAATATGTATATAAAGGAAAAAAAAAGCAGACTAATGTTGCAGCCCTAAAAAGGGCTTTTTGGGGTGCTGTCAGGACGCTGTCCTTACAGCAGAGATCAGATGAGTCTTTCAGGACTGGAGTGGACACTGAATACACTAGCCTAGCTATCGATTTCCCAATTAAATCAGCAGCTACTACACTGTCCTTCCTCTCACTAAGACTGCAGCTTCAGAATGAATCTAAAATGGATGCTGTGCAGGAGGTGGGAGGGTCTGGGAGGGAGGGTATGCTGCTGATTGGCTGGAATGTGTCTGCTGACTGTGAGGTACAGGGTCAAAGTTTGCTCAATGATGATGTATAGGGGCGGACCGAACATCGCATATGTTCGCCCGGCAGAGGCGAACGCGAACAAGCTATGTTCGCCGGAACTGTTCGCCGCGGATAGTTCGGGCCATCTCTATTTACAATATACCAGTAATCTTTTATCTGTCTTATATGTGGTGCAGAATAGCCCATTTGACGCCATCTGCAGGTCGGAAACGGTAGTTACAATATACCATTAATGTCAGTTCTGTCTTATATGTGGTGCAGAATAGCCCATTTGACGCCATCTGCAGGTCGGAAACGGTAGTTACAATATACCATTAATGTCAGTTCTGTCTTATATGTGGTGCAGAATAGCCCATTTGACGCCATCTGCAGGTCGGAAACGGTAGTTACAATATACCATTAATGTCAGTTCTGTCTTATATGTGGTGCAGAATAGCCCATTTGACGCCATCTGCAGGTCGGAAACGGTAGTTACAATATACCATTAATGTCAGTTCTGTCTTATATGTGGTGCAGAATAGCCCATTTGACGCCATCTGCAGGTCGCAACCGGGATATACCACATATTCCTAAAATGTCATAATAATGTATTACATGAGGCGAGATCTGAGCCACGGGATCGAATCCCCCCATAATATATATATATAATAACCCCAGCGCTCCCCACTCATCCAGCATAGCCGAGGAAACCCATAACCCGCCCCCATAGTTCAGGATGGCTAAGGGTCCCTGAGAAGCGCCTCCCTTCAGAAGCACCTCCCTGTGCCCCACTTCAATAATGCAGGATGGCCTAGCGTCCTGCCCCGCCCCGCCCCAAAAATTATTGATGGCCGAACTTGCCATGTTCAGTGTAAAATACACTGCAGTACACTATACAGTGTACTGCAGTGTATTAGTAAAGCATCAGACCCACTGGATCTTCAATAAACAAGTGGGTCTGAGTTATAAAAATGGGAAAAAAAATATATATATATATATACAGGATCAGAATTCTATTTTTTTTAATTTTCAATTTAATTTATTATATATACATATATATATATATATATATATATATATATATATATTTATATATCTATATATATATATATATATATATATATATATATATATTAAACATTTTATTGAAAAATTCTAAAAATAATAGAATTCTGATCCTGCATCGCCGCGTCCGTAACAACCTGCTCCATATAAATATCTCATGACCTACCCGCTTGGGTGGATGCGGGAAAAAAAAAAAAAAAGTGTCTGTTTTTTTGTCACCTCACATCATAAAGAGCGTAATGCCAAGCGATCATAAAGTTGCATGCCCCTGAGATGGTACCAATCACACAGTCAATTTGTCCCGCAAAAAAATGAGACCCTACATTAGACAATCGGCCCTATGAAAAAATAAATTAGTATGGCTTTGGGAAAACGGACACACTATAACACCATTTTTACTGTTTAAAAATTGGTTTTATTGCATGAAAACAAAAAGAGAAAAATACACATAATGGGTATCGCCGCTTCGAAACAACCAGCTCTAATAAAATATCAAGAGCTACAGGCTAAGGCGAAACCTGTCCAAAATTTTAAAAACAAACAGTTCAATATTTTTTTATTTTTTTGTCACCTTACATCAGAAAAAGCATAACGCCAAGCGATCAAAAAGTCCAATATAGTTCTAAATAGGGTTGTACTGAATGGGAACAATAAAAAAGTCCAATATAGTTCTAAATAGGGTTGTACTGAATGGGAACAATAAAAAGTCCAATATAGTTCTAAATAGCACAACTCACACCTTCACCTTGTCCCCTAAAAATGAGACCTTACACGAGAGAGTCGTCCAAAATCGAGCCTGATTTATGGGCTCAGGGAGTGAGCAGCACTGATTTATGGGCTCCGGGAGTGAGCAGCACTGATTTATGGGCTCTGGCGAGTGAGCAACACTGATTTATGGGCTCCGGGTCAGTGCGAGCGTGCGTGCGTGGTCTCTTTAATCCTAGGTCCACAGTCGCTGGGGAGGAGGCAGGCGGCCAGCCCCTCTAGGAGCCCCGGTCACGGTGGGTTCCATGACATTTCTCCCTCCCCAAGGGTAGACTAAT